>PVKA01052703.1:0-11561 GCA_004027165.1 Ctenomys sociabilis
AAGGCAGAAAATGTGTCTTCTTTATAGTTTTCATTCAATTGAGAGCTATTTTCAATTATATTTAAATGTATTACAATCCACTAAGGCCCTGTTGTTTTTCATTTCTGTATTTCTTTTCTGTTAATTTAATTAGTTTCTTCTTTTAATAAATGAAATGAATTCCATTATCAAACCTTTCCAAGAAGTTTTAAAAGGCAATACCTGCTGATCCTACTATAAAAGTAAACTTTCACTAAAGTGGAGAAAAGATGTTAAAAAAAAATTTCAACTAGCTCGAGGATAACGTCATGCAATGCAACAACCATCGTTGCCCTCCTATTACTTTGTTTGGTGAGATTTTGTATTGTTTCTAATGCTGTTTTTTTTCCTATCACTATTTTGTATTCTTCAAGAATAACAAAACAAAAGCAAATGTTTACTAATTGTATTTTTTCCTTTATCCATAGAGTGGTTTCTTTGTCAACTCACATCTCTAACCAGAGAGTACTTTTATTTCTGTTTCCTAACTTTCTAAAGTTTTTGATGACCAAGCTAGCATCTTAATGATGATATGTTGATTCTTTGGCTTTCTGAATTAGAGATTTTTCACATGCCTTAAAACCAAACTTCTTATTTTACTCTTCAAATGTACAAAACAGCCTTACTGAGTTTTACTTAAGATTTGTGCTCAGTGTTTAAGCCAGGTTCACATCTGTATATTTAAGCAACAGATTTACTATCTTATTGGGTGATATTATTCTCATTATTTTGCAGTAAGAAATTACATCGTAAATTGAGCTGAATGGAATGTTCCAGATCTTCATTGATTTACGCAGTTTACAGCTCAAAATGTGAGCTGCATTTAGCAAATTTCATAAATATGTTCTTTTGTTTCTAACTGGCTGCATGGTATTTATCTTTATTGAATGGAATTGCCATGGGTATGGCCATAACCATGGTATTGCCATAACCATATACATATGCATAGCCATCCACATAGGTGTTGTCAGAGTTGTTACAATTTATTACATATCTTCATTCACAATTTGATTATGGCTTTTCTGATACCACTGGCATTGATTCATACAGAAACAAATACTCCTTTTCAAAGACCTTTCTGATAGAATTTGAAAGATGAAAAATAAATGAGAATTACTAAAACTATGATGCATAGGAAGCATAACATTTTAGAGTCAGCCTTGCAAATTGAAAGCCTTTCAATTTTCAGCTTTGTTTTGCTAGCATTTACAAACTCAAACATAAAAATTCCCTTTAGGCAGAGATCTGGCAAAAACATTCAAGTTCAGTGCTAACCTTTCTATAGAATGCTTCTTACTGTCGGTGTTAAAAATATAAAAACTGGAAGAAAAATAGTTGGGAAGTTGCTTTTCAGTTGTCCCTGGAAAAAAAAAAAGGAGAGAGCGCATACATCTAGACAGATTAAAGTCTAAACAATCCATCAGTCATTTTTATTAGACATGTATGAAAAGAAAAGTAAGTTAGTTTTCATTCATTCACTTCACCCTTGAAATTGTTCTATTATGTGGAAAATTTATGTGGCCTTGATAATTTTAATATGGGTTGCTCAATTTTCTGAGCTCATTTGGGAGAGTATACTTTTCAAACATAAGTTTGATCCTTCCCTTTGACCTCCCTTCCAGGAGCAAAGCAGCAGCAGTTCTCTGCACATCCCAGAAGGGAGAGGAAAGCTAAGAAATTGGTTGTGTACTGGGAAACCTATTTAACTAATTCACTATAAAAATATGGAAATGGGCTGTCAACTACCATATTCTCGGCCCTCACGGATGTTTTCATTGAGGAATTCACAAACCCCTTGAGGCCCATGTGTCCAGTAAGCTCAAGCAATGGTTTCAGGCAGAAAGACAAAAGGCAGCATTTATGATCTGAAGGCCTACTACATAGTCCTTAGTCTTTCCCTGTCTTAGTTAATACCGCCATTGAACATAGGATTGTGAGTTCTATCGTAGTAGAAACTATTTTTGCCTGGCTCACAGATAATCTGGAACCACACCTTGAAGAAGTACAGAAAGCACCATTTGTAGTATATTTCATCTAGATGCACAGTGTGAATAGGGTCCTTTGGAGCTGCTTTACATGGTAGCTTAGGAAGTGGCCATGGCCAGCTTATGACCTGGTATATAGTATTTGGTCCATATTATTACTTGACAATGAATGAATGTATGACACCAGAAACTCGAATATCATGATAGACTAATTTTCTCCATGATTTTCCAATTCTAATCCTCTTATTGCTATTTCCTGAAGATCATTCCTATTTCAATCATCTCCATTACTACTGCTGAAAGTGCAGGCCTTTACCATGTTGGATCTCAACAGCAACTCTTTCTTCCCCATCTCCCTGGCTCTGTTCATACCCACCCCAGCCTCAATCCATCTTTTACTTTGCCATTAGCATTCTCTTCAGTAAACAATTTCTGGGCCAGAGAGATGGCTCAGTAGAATAAGCGCTTGCCTGACAAGTGCAAGAACCTAAATTCAATCCCCAGTTCCACACACAAAAAAAGAAATGAACAGAATACGATTTCTACTATGCTGTTACTTCCTTTTAATTTCATCAGTGGTTCTGTATCTTCATCCAAAGCACAACACTTTCATGATCACCTGGTCTTTGTATCCCAGAGCCAAGACTACAGAGTTCGAAATGAGAAGTGCAAATTTGAAAACAGACATATCTTATGAAAAAATGTCAATCTATACATCTCCTAATATCATTTCCTCCAAATACAGTCCCATTTCTCTCTGTCTCTCTGTCTCTCTGTCTCTCTCTCTCTCTCTCTGTCTCTCTCTCTCTCTCTCTCTCGTCAGTGCCATGGAATTTGCATTAATCTCCACTTTCACATCCATCTCCTACAGTCCCTGTTCCTGAGAATAAAGCTCTTAGGATATTGGTCTTAATTACCATTGATCTTCAGCACTTAGTATAGTGCCTAGTATACAGTAAGGGCCAACAAATGTTTGTTTAAATGGGTCATTGAATGCAAAGCATATGAAAATTCTCCTTAGACTTGAATTTTCTATTCTATTTATTTATTTGTTTGTTTGGGTCTCACTATACAGCTTAGACTCATAGTGTTCCTCCCTGTTTCAGCCTCTCCCATGCTGGGGTAGCAGGCATGTGCCACCACGCCTGGTTTCATTGTTGGCACAGTGTCCCCAAGTTCCAGGATCTGCCAAGTACTGCCAAGGCACTTACACCACTGAGGTATCTTCCCAGGTCTGAAAATTTTACATTCTCAAATTCTTTGGCTTTACAGAAATTTTTAAATATCTATGAGGATATGGATCAATGAGAACTTCCATTTTATTAGAAGTGTGAATTACAGAAAAGGGCTTGGGATAATTGTTCAGCATTATCTAGTCAAGATAACACTGTATGTGCTCCGTGACTCCGCACTTCTGTACCCATTTCCTTCTTCTGTTTCATAAAAGAAATGCTATTTGGGCTGGGGAGATGGCTCAGTGGTTTAAGTGCTTCCCTGGCAAGCACAAGGGCCTGAGTTCAATTCCCAGTTCTGACAAAAAAAAAAAAAAAAAAAAAAGAAAGAAAGAAAGGCTACTTCTACTATTACACACTGCCCTGGGCATAAACCTATCTCTAGGCTGCTCCCCCTTCCCCCAAAGCCCTGCTTATCAAGGCGCCAAAAGCACCACTTCATTCAACTCCTTAAAAGATGTATTTAAACAAAAAAGTTAACATTTATGATCAATAATTACTTATGAGGAATTTCAATGTAGCTATGTCACTTTCATCAATTATATTCTCTGGTAATAATGATAATATAACTCAAACCAGAAGTATTTTAACAGAAACATACGAGGCTAGAAAGACTTGACAATTAGTAATTTTAATTTGTGTACCTGTTTTTCTGCTGAGGAATACTAAAGCATAGTTAATTGAATCTTAAGGCATAAAAATGTATAACATTAAATACTATTTTGTGGCAGGAGTGGGATAAAAAGAAATAGTGTAAAATTTCTGACTGAAGAAAATCTTGTTCTTGTATTTTTCTAAACGGTTGAATAGTAGCTTACTTAGCTTACACTAAACAGACCTGAAATATAGATTTTATTTTTTTGTCAAAATCTGCAATACACTAAAAATGGCATCTTTACAATATTTAAACATGATCACACAAAGTCGATGTTTTCTCAGTCAAATCCAGTGAAGAAAATAAAATATTTCCAGCCATTTTTTTTTTTTTTTTTTTTTTTTAACAAGGGAATTTAGAAAAGGTATTTACAGGCTACGGGAAAGCAGAGTCGTAGGCAGTGTTTATGAGGCAGCCCAGAGGTAGTGACACCTGGAATTGCTCCCAACCCAGGACTACAGAAACAACAGGGCTGGGCCACCCACAGGGCAGAAGCTTAGAGACCTCCCTAGGGATCTGCGGACCACAGAGGGAAGAGCTATTGACTGTAGTGTGGAGCCAGAGAGGCACCAAGCCACAGCTGGAAATTCTCCCTGAAAACTGGTGAGCCCTCCAGCTCCTCCCTCTACTTGACTGCTAGCCCTCAGCTAGCTGCTCGGTCTCTCTACTTCTTGACAATGTTGAAAGGCCGAGAACCCAATTTAAAAATAAGCAGAAGATCTGAATAGATTTCTCCAAGGAGAAGCATAAATACCCAATAGGTGTATGAAAAGATTCTTTTATCAGTGAAGAGAGAAATGAAAACCAAAACCACCATTCTCACCAAGATGGCAGAGAAGCCCTAACCCCAACATTTCAAAATCTGAAATGGTCTAACATCTGAAACTTCTTAAGAGCTAACCTGACACCACAAGTGGAAAATTCCACACCTGACTTCATGTGAAAGGTTACAATCAAAACACATGTACACTGAAAATATCATTAGAATGAATTTCAGGCTATACATATGAGGAATGAATGAATGAATGAATGAGAAGAAAATGTATAGTTCGCCATAACTATTTCCAGGCTCTTTACAAACCTCTTGTATTCTTTCTTTTTTTTTTTTTTTTTTTTTTTTGCAAAACCAGGGATTGAACTCAGACAGTTGTGCTTGCCAGGGAAGTGCTTATTCTACTGAGCCATCCCCCCAGCCCATTTTTTTTCCCCTTCTATTCTTTTGTTTTAATGTTACTTTCAAAAGACTTGCTCTGGAAAATAACTTGACATTGACTGATGTCTCAGAATATAACTTTTCATACAGGTATGATTTTCACAACTCCAAGCTTCATATAAAGAAATTTACAAAATTTGCCAGTTGCTAAGGGGGTATACTTTTTTTTTTTATATTCCCATTTATATTAGCTTCAACTAAGGAAGTAGACACTTTAAAACAGGGTGAGAGATCTTACTATTTTTAGAAAATTAAGAAGTCAAAAACTTCAATGACTGAAGAAAATTTTGGAGGAGCGGAAGAATAACATCCATAGTGAGAGACTATTACATGATCGAAGAGCAGGGTTAACCAACACTCCTCTGGTGCTCTCTAATTTATCTCTTATAGTTTATCAGGATATTGAGTGGGATATATATATATATATATATATATATATATATATATATATATATATATATATATATTTATGTATGTATATGGCCTTCCCATTAGCTCAGTTGTTTAAGTGCCTGCTTAAACAAAGCAGGCAGGCTCAGGGTGCTGTGATTTGACCCCCAGATCCTCAAGTCAAACCAGACATGTCCTGAAGGCATCCTGAGACCACCAAAAAAATATTCTTCTTTCTTTTCGGGGGGAGTGGCAGACTACTGAGGATTGAGCCCAGGGGTGCTCTTCCACTAAACTATATCCCCAGCCACTTGTACATTTGGTGTTGAGACAAGGTATTGCTAAGTTGTCCAGGATGCCCTCAAACTTGATACACTCCTGCCTCAGCCTCCTGAGAAGCTGGGAACATAAGCATGTGCCATTGTACCCAGCTCAAATGGGCCATTTCTTGATGCCCCAAAGGTAACTGCTAGAACCTAAGGCACCGTGACCAAAAGCTGAAGACAAAGATGCTGGGTGCCCTAGGACCATGATGTGGATTGACAAAGACAGAGGGATTTCTTTGGGCCAAGTGGGCACCGCAGGAGGTAGGGCCGGACTCATCCCAAAGGGCTCTGGTGCAGGGAGTTCAAGGAAGGCCTCGGGCTGAGCTCTCACATTAGCAGCCTTGTGGCATTCCAGGGCCTGGTGCTCATTAGCCAGAGAGTGAGGGACCCCGCCAGTCAGTTCCCAGCCCAGTCGCATAAACAGGTTCCGTCCTCTTTTCATCATCCAATTATTCAATTACTGGTTATAGTTCTGAAAGCCTGCATTATCCAATTTAATTCTCACAGCAATGCTGAGAGGTGGGCATGGTTTAAAAATCATACTTCTTTTCACATTAGGAAACTTGGACTCAGAAAAGCTACACAGCTAGTTTAAAGTCACACAGTTAGCGAGAGAGTCAGCACCTCAACCAGCTCCGTTGGGCCTCATATTCTCTGCTTATTCCCCTGTGCAACATGGTATCACCTATGTCTCCCTTATCCCTATGCACAAGGCATTGTTAGGTGCATTAAAGAGAGTACAGCTGTGTATAAGACGATTCTTGATCTTAAGGAAGTCTGGCTTAGAAGACGTTAATGTTAAAATGATGTGGCAGTGAACAAAAAGAGCGGCATGCACCTGTAATCCCAGCACCCTGAGAAATGAGGCAAGAGAACTGAAAGTGCAAGTCCCAGCCCAGGCAAGTTAGCAACTCAGTGAGATCCTGTCTCAAATTAAAAAAGAAAAAAATGGCTGGGGACATAAGTCAGTACAAAAACCTTGAGTATGATCCACAGCATCCCCACCCCACCCCAAAAAAAAAAAAAATTGTGGTTAACAGCAGATAACACAATAAAGAAAGCTCAACTCCTTCCCATTAAACATGAAGAGCAATTTTGGCAGTTTCCCTGCTTTATTATAAAAGGTTTAAGCCATCCACGAAGTTTCAAGATTTTGTATAGCGCGCAGCCATATCCTCGTCACTGGATTCTACGTCCCTGTCTTACTACACCTACTTCATCACAATCTGCCTCTGCATACCTCTTAGCAATCCAGCCATTCATCTTTCTAAATAAAATGAACTTCAATTTAAAGTGCCAACATTAAATACAGCTGAAGACATTTTAAAAATGGGTTAGATTCAATTTGAAATTGTTTGTGTTGGTGCCCTGTAATTCTCCTTAATTTCTCCTTACATTTAATAAAGCCCACCACACCCAGTCTTAAGGAAACTGGTATTTTAAATAATAGAAATGAAGGGAAGTAGATGGATCCCAAATATAAACAGATACAGAGATTGAAATAAAAGAATATGCCATCATTCCTCTGTACCTGTGGGGGATTTGTCTTGGTACCCCTTGTGGGTACAACATTTGTAGATGTAAATTGTACATATAAAGTGGCTTAGCATTTGCGTACAACTTACACACATCCTCTCATGCACTTTAAATTTATCTCTAGATAACTTAAGTATTGACTACAGTGTAAATTCTACTTGAATGGTTGTCATCATGTACCAATTAGGAATGAGTGGCCAAACATTACTTTCAATTCACAGATAGGGAGTGCCAGGTATGTGCCCCACTGGACCCAGTCCTACTGTAGTGGACTCAGGTGGTCAGAACCAGAGATGATCACAAGGCGACACCCCTGGGAATCTAAAAGTCAGAGAGGGCACCAGATTTTGCACAAGGCAAGAACAGAACTTTGACCCTTTGTGTTCAAATCTTTTAAAGGACTGGCAAATTTCAGTTGACAAAAGCATTACAACCTCTTCTCTTGGTTACCAATTATTGGAGCTAGAGAAGTTCTATCATGAGAGGCAACATCTGTGGCAGAAAAGAGGAGAGAAAGAGAGGACAATTAGGGGAAAGGAGAAACAGAGAAAAAAGAAAGAGAAGAAATAGGAAGAAGGGGAAGAGAAAATGAACCCCATGATCCAGTTGAGCACTTCCCTCTACCCCCAATGGGCATCTTGTTCAAGTTCTGCTCCTACCCTAAGACTGCTGATTACTACAGAACAAGATAACAGGAGGAGAAAACAAACTGGACAAAGGAAGTAGAAATATAGGGGAAAGAAGAAAACATATGAGGTATATCATTAATTTTTCTAAATATTCCCAGAACCTCAAAGTCCAGCCAACATCTCAGTCTTCCATTACAAGGTGGATCACTGACTATTTTATACCTGGAAGCATCCCTGCAACCTAGGACTATAACTACTACTTTAGTGGCATGTATCCCAGACCCAGCAAGGCAGCTCAGTAGAGCCACCAGCAAAGTACAAAGAAGAAAACTTTGACGAATGAGTCAATAATACACACTATATCTATTCAATGGCTATTGCTATTGAACAATAAAAAAGAAAGAAATACATATTTTCTAAACCCAGGTGTAAAACAATTGAATAATAATTTTTTTTACAGTTTTATTTTATAAACAGAAACTTCAACTATTTCAAGAGGAAATAGCCTGTAAGTGTCATGCAGATATTGGACTTAATCCAAGCTCTTTATTGGTTAGCGGTGTGACGTGGGACAATTTGATGGTCTTATGTCTAACATGAGACCAATAACACCTACTTTCCTGGGGCTCCCTGAGAATTAGAGCTGAGGCTCATGAAAGCACCTGCCACATAACGAACATTCTTAGCTGTTCCCGTAGTGTAGTGGTTATCACGTTCGCCTCACACATAATGAACATTCAGTACAAATTAGCTAGGAATGCTCCAAGAGGGAATCCTGAGTAGAATGCTAGGCGACAAACTATGTGAAGGTTACACGAGCTCTACTGGGAGACTGAGTTCAAGAAAATGACTTAAGGTGTCTTACTTATTTTACATAAATCTGGGGACGGATATTGCTAAGCTGTAGCCAGGTGGACTTGTTGAAATTTAAGGATTAGCAATAAAGGCACCATATTGAATTTACTTGCCAATTTACTTTAAATTCTCCTTTTTATGTATCTTATGAATGTATATATATGTGTGTGTGTATATATATATATATATTTATTTATTTATTTATTTATTTATTTATTTTTTAATCACTAGAGATTGAACCGTGGCCTCATCCATGGTAGGCAGGCACTCTGCACTGAGCTACAGTCCCAGCCCCTCGTTAGAATACTGGTGATGCAGCCGGGCATGGTGGCACATGCCTGTAATCCCAGCACTCGGGAGGCTGAGGCAGGAGGATTGTTGTGAGTTCAAGACCAGCCTGAGCTACAAAGTGAGCTTAAGGCCAGCCTGAACTGCATAGTGAGACCCTGTCTCAAAAAGACAAAAAAAAAAAAAAAAAAAAAAGAATACTGGTGATACTATAGTGAGTATTGGTTTTAAAATAAAGTATATGCACATAAAATATTTTAAGGAGAAAAGTAATTAATTATCTCTTGATGTTAACCAAAATTATACCCAAATTCTGCCTGTGTATACTCTTAACAATTGCGTGGTAATAGCTCAGATTTGAGGAGCACTTACTGTGATCAGCTGCTGTGTGCAGAGACTTACAGGGGTCCATGCCTCCCTACAATTCTCTGCAGGAAGTGTAATTAATAGCAAGGGAGCCTGGAGACTAATGAAGAGCATGACTTTCCTGAGTGAGCACAATTAGGAAGCAGTGCAGTAGGGCAATCTAGCTCTGTACCTTTCTTTTTTTTTTTTTTTTTTTTTTTTTTTTTGTCTTTTTGAGACAGGGTCTCACTGTGCAGTTCAGGCTGGCCTTAAGCTCACTTTGTAGCTCAGGCTGGTCTCAAACTCACAACAATCCTCCTGCCTCAGCCTCCCTAGTGCTGGGATTACAGGCCTGCGCCACCATGCCCGGCTAGCTCTGTACCTTTCACCCCTAACTGCCACATTGTGTTGCCACGTGTCCTGGACCCAGAGATAGAGAGCAGTGAGACCACGGGCAGAATTCAAAAGAGAAAACTTTAACACACCTGAGTGGAAAACAATTAGTAAACGTCGATTGCACACTGAAACAGAACATAAGGTTTGATGCTAGATGGTGGGAATGCCAAGAGGAGCTGGGGTTTCTGTCTTTTTTTTTTTTTTTTTTTTGTCTTTTTGAGACAGGGTCTCACTATGCAGTTCAGGCTGGCCTTAAGCTCACTTTGTAGCTCAGGCTGGTCTTGAACTCGCAACAATCCTCCTGCCTCAGCCTCCCCAGTGCTGGGATTACAGGCGTGCGCCACCACGCCCGGCTCTGTCTTTGAAGACGTCAGCAGCTCTGTATTAATATTCTCCTGCATTATTTTTACTGAGTGTTTTCAGTTCAAAGACAGCTGCTCTACATCAGTATTTATTTACTTGTTTGTTTGTTTGCTTTAGTGGAGACTAAACTCAAGGCTTATATACTGAACTACCTCTCTATTTTTTGTTTTGTTTTGTTTTATTTAGAAGCAGGGTCTCACTAATTTGCTAAGTTGTCCAGGGTAGGCTCAAATTTGTGATCCTTCTGCCTCATCCTTCCAGAGTGCTGAAAGTACAGACATGTTTACCATCCTCGGTTTACAACACCTACATTTTACATGTATGTGTGCAATTCTTGCATAAAAGATCAAATGTTTTAGGCATAACGGCAAGCATCTGTAGCCCAGCTACTTAGGAAGCCCAGGCAGGAGCTTAGGGCTAATCTGGGCAACACAGGAAAACTCTGTCTTAAAAAAAAATTGAAACTAATTTTTTTTTAAAAAAAGAGAGTACATGGGGCCGGGGAGATGGCTCAGTAGAATAAGCGCTTGCCTGGCAAGCGCAGGGGCCTGAAAAAAAAAAAAGCGAGAAAGAGAGTGCAAAGTAATATTCAAACAAAAATTACAAGTGATACAGGATTTCACTTAACAAAATAATGTGAATTTCACAGTATTTGTTGTCATGCATAGGGTTGTTTTCCAACTAGTTGTTTATATTACCAGATATATGCATGTGAAATTGGAAGAAAAAGAGAAAAAGATGCATAAGAAATTAAAAAGAAAAAAGGACAAAGAATTGGAAAAAGGAGACAAAACAAGTTAAGCCTGAACTGCTCCCTTCCTTAGACCAGCAGAAACCCGCAGTACAGTTGTCTAAACCATCCTGCTGACACACATAGATACATCTCTTTTCCCATGGTCTCTCCTGTCCTTCTCTACTCACTAATTCCTTCCTTTTAAATAGGTTCATTCCCTTTTTCCAGTATCCATTATACCCTTCAGATTTTATCTTTTCTTTCAGGTTCTCACACTAAGAAGACAATACAGTGTTTGCACATGTAGGTCCAATTTATTTCACTTTAAAGTATGATCTTTAGTTGCATCCATTTACCTATAAAAGTCTCAAAGCTATCTTTTTTATAGCTGAGCAATACTCCACTGTGTAAAACGATCACTTCTTCTTTATCTGTTCCTCACTTGATGGCATTTGGGTTGTTTCCAAGATTTCACTATGACAAATTGTGTTGCTATAAACACGGGTGCACATATATTGCTATGGTATGATGTTTTCAGTGCTTATGAAAAATTACCCAGGAGGGGAATAGCTGCGTTGATTGGCACCTCCAATCCTA
>PVKA01052704.1:0-11580 GCA_004027165.1 Ctenomys sociabilis
TTTTGTTTTGTTTTGTTTTGTTTTGTTTTGGCAGAACCAGGGATTGAACTCAGCCCCTTGCACTTGCCAGGGAAGCACTTATGCCACTGAGCCATCTCCCCTGCCCTGTTTTTAGTTTTTTGAAGCAGTCTTGCCATGTAGTTCATGCTGATCTTGAACTCACTGTATTGCCTCAACTTGGGGCCACCCTCCTGTCCCAGCCTCTCAAGTGCTGGCATTATAAGTGTGTGCCACCAGGCCTGCTCCCAGTCCACTGTTTTATTTTTTATTTATTTTTTTTTTGTCTTTTTGAGACAGGGTCTCACTATGCAGTTCAGGCTGGCCTTGAGCTCACTTTGTAGCTCAGGCTGGTCTCGAACTCAACAATCCTCCTGCCTCAGCCTCCCAAGTGCTGGGATTACAGGCATGCGCCACCACACCCAGCTCAGTCCACTGTTTTAATCTTTTTTCCTTTTTTTCTTTTTGCAGAACTCTAGGGATTGAACTCAGGCCCTTGTACTTGCTAAGCAAGTGCTCATTCTATTGAGCTGTCTCTCTGCCCCTCCTACTGTTTTAAACATTTAGTTTGCCGCTCATCTTTCACTTATTATAGACCATGCTGCTTTAAGAACATTAAATGAAGGGCCTGGGGAGATAGCGTAGAATAAGCACTTGCCTGGCAAGCACAGGGTCCTGAATTCAATCCCCAGTACCACAAATAAATAAATAAATGTCTACGTGTGTGTATTCCTCAGAATGGTATGCATTTTTAATTTTGATATTTTATATTCCTACATTAATATTGTGCCAGCATTGTACACTGTGCAAAGCTATTTACAATCTTGATTTTTGCAGTAAGAATTGCTCTCAATTCTTTTTCTATAAAGATTTTCAAGCTAGGCATGGTAAAGGCTGGTTCCAGCATTCAGAAGACTGAAACAGGAGAATCACTGAATTTTGAGGCCAGTCTAAACTACAAAAAAAAAAAAAAAAAAAAAAAGCAGAAAGATATCCAGTTGTTAAACTTTCAG
Organism: Ctenomys sociabilis; assembly: GCA_004027165.1. NCBI lineage: Eukaryota > Metazoa > Chordata > Mammalia > Rodentia > Ctenomyidae > Ctenomys > Ctenomys sociabilis. Next base: position 1,011 of record PVKA01052704.1, read on the forward strand.
AAATGTGCTTTTCCAGGGACTGGTGTTTGATCCCCAGCACCCCATACTGTACCAGCCCCACCCCCAGGTGCACTGAGCCAGCCACCAAGATGAGTATGGTGGTACACACCTATAATCCCAGTGCTGGGGAGGCCCAAAATAGAAGGAACAGTATGAGTCTGAGCTACATAGTGAGACCTTATACCAATACATTTAAAGAAAAAAATATGCTTTTCATTTAATTGCAAATCTATTATTTAATTAAAAATATCCTATTGAGTCCAGTAGCTTCTTTAAATAAGACTGTTTCATTTTAACACTTTATAACTATCCCCATCTCACTTTTTTTCAGGTACTGAAGTGGAATTTTACCACCCCACGGGATGAATACATTGAACAACTGAAGACACAGATGTCTAGTTGTGTGGCTAAATGGTTACAAGATGAGATGTTTCATTCAGATTTTCAGCACCACAACAGAGCCCTGGCTGTCATGGTTGATGTAAGTCTGGGATGTGTAAATGTGTATTTCTAAGGCATACAAAAGTACAGAGGCCCCTGACATGATGAGAAGGTTCCATTCCTTCAGTAGGAAGTGGAGTGTACCGTAACCTTGGTAGAACTGTCTTATTTGAATAGCCAAGTGATGATGAGTATTTTTTAGACCTTAACTCAGTACTTCAGATCTGTCATTTTCTTTTTTAGACTTCAGTAAAATTTAAGAAGTATTCCTAGATAAATACTAAGCTTTTATACAGTCTTTTTTTTTTTCCCCTTGCGGAAACAAGGATTGAACTCGGGCCCTTGCACGACCAGGCAAGCATTATTCTACTGAGCCATCTCCCTGGCCCCCTATATAATCTTATTTGTGGTATTTTTGCTTTGTTTTATTTTAAGCACTTGGAGACTGAGAAAGAAGGTGTTATTGGTTGCCTGGATCTTATCTTAAAATGGCTTACCCTGAGATTTTTTGACACCAACACAAGTGTCCTAATGAAAGCACTGGAATATTTAAAATTACTCTTTACATTGCTAAGTGAAGAGGAATACCATCTCACTGAAAATGAAGCATCTTCTTTCATCCCATATCTCATCCTCAAGGTAATGAATGCACTCTTCTCACCTTAGGAGCCACCTAAGTTCCCTACTGGTCTTAGCTACTCCCCTCTCATTCTTTATTCCTCTTTCATGTGTGTTCTTGTCTCTCATGAGTGTTTCACCACTCGTCTTCATGCCCCTTGCTTTAAAGATGCAGCCATGCCTGTGGTGACCACTTCTGTTCAGCATAAACCTCATTTCATCCTTTTCCTCATTGCCTAGGTTGGAGAGCCAAAAGATGTAATTCGGAAAGACGTTCGTGCCATCCTGAACCGGATGTGCCTTGTCTATCCAGCCAGCAAGATGTTCCCCTTCGTCATGGAAGGAACCAAATCCAAAAACTCTAAGCAAAGAGCAGGTAAAGCAGACTTTCCCTGCAGTGCCAATGAATGAAAACATTTGTATAGTTGGCTCGCACTGTCTGACATACTGTGAACATGATGAGTTGCACACTGCTTGGGCCATGGTATCAAGTGATACAGGCACCACTCAGTACCACCTTGGTGACACAACCAAGTGCACAGGGGCCATCTGACTCACAGGCATGCCTTTCTTTCAGGAGCACTTGCTGTTTGTCTTTGTTTTGTTGGTAAAATAATGTGTAAAAAAAAAATGGTTCTAAGCAGAGCTGGAATAAGATTTAATCCTTGATGTATGTGAAAGGAGAGTTATGTGGTAAGGACAGGCTGCTGTGCATGTGTGTTGCCTCAGCATCTCACCTTCTTCCCCCACAGAGTGCTTGGAGGAGCTGGGGTGTCTGGTGGAGTCCTATGGCATGAATGTTTGCCAGCCAACCCCAGGAAAAGCTTTAAAGGAGATAGCTATTCACATAGGGGACCGTGACAATGCTGTGCGCAATGCTGCTCTCAACACCATCGTCACAGTATACAATGTCCACGGAGATCAGGTGTTCAAACTCATTGGAAATGTGAGTGACTTTCCCCTAGGCATTATCTACATGCTTTGAAAAGAATTCCAAGCTGGAGACATAGCTCAGCAGCACAGCACTTACCTGCAAAGTGTATGGTCCTGAGTTGAATTCCTCAGACTCCCCCAAAAAAGAATTCCAAGATTTCTAGTGGTTGGATTTCTTCTAATCTCAGCTGCACCTAATTTTTACCACTTATTGATAAATTTAACTCAAATGTATCCTAGAATCCAGATAGGTGCTTAATGCATATCTGATTAACGTAGGACATTTGGTCTGTATTTTATTGGAAATCAAATTTTCTTTTCTTAGCATTTCTATTCATGGCAATTTGCTTTAGACATGAAAGCTATTTTTTTTCATCAAGAAATCTAAGCTACCATGGGATTTAAATTTTGTGGCAGTCTGCTCTATAATTTTTAATGCATTTGGTCTTCAGTTAACAAGTATTCCCTTGGGGACAGATGGATATTGGTTCCAATCATATCCAAAGAGGCCTGAGCTGCAATCAGGAACTCCCTGTCCCAGGCACATTAAGTTTTGCCTCTGACTCCTACTTCCTCTGAGCCAGTCATTACTGCAACTGAACCTTTGTTGTTTGTTGTAGTTAGCTCATAGCATATACCAGGCTTGAATCATTTTACCTTTACTATCTCATCGAATCTTTACTATCACCTAGTAAGGTCATGAAGCTAGTAGATATTCAAAGCAAAGGTGAACATTCTTACCTATAAACATACTTGTACTTAGTACTAACAAAATACACACAAACTTCATTTAATTTTTGATCTTTTAAATTATATTAGTAGCCTTTTTCAATAGCTTTTTTGTATCCTTTCATGTATTTTCTTAATTGTTATAGCCAGGCAGACATTAAAAAATAGTATTTAATAATGAAGTGTTTATCTTGACACAGAAGCTTCTATTCAGTATGAAAATAGATCATTCTTGAATCCTATAATTAGGTTTTGAATTCTCATATTTAGTAGATTGATGTCTTAATAAATTAACTCTGACCTCTTTTTACAGCTTTCTGAAAAGGATATGAGCATGCTTGAAGAAAGAATTAAACGGTCAGCAAAGAGACCTTCTGCCGCACCAATGAAACAGGTGGAAGAGAAACCACAGCGTACCCAGAGTACAACCTCCAACGCCAACATACTGCGCAAGGGACCAGCTGAGGACATGTCCTCCAAGCTCAAGTATGTGGCTGGAGGTGGTGACTGAGAGCATCTCTGTGGACCTAGCTTTGTGTGCTCAGAGCTTGTCTGTAACATGATCTTGAATTCTCGTAGTCATTACCATGCATGTGAGGGTGTCTGGGTAAATGTCCTGTAACCAGATGTTAATCTTTCAGTATTCATTGCCTTTGTCTTTGTCTCAAAACCACTTCTAAATGGTCTTGTGCCTTCTTTCACTGCTTTTCCGTGGACAGAATTATGTATCGCACATATAGGATGTAAGTACTGCCTGCTAATTTCTCATTAGCAGGGCTCTTATATCTTTCTAACTTCTGATATGGATTCATCCCCTCTGGTGGGTGACTGGCTTTAGAGTTATGGCAAGGTAGAGAGTATCCATAAATACCATGCCAGTGGCTAGCAAAAATGGCAGCTCAATGTCATAAAGCTAAAGCATTGATTTGCCTTTTTCCTTGGGTGCTATTTGGTTATCCTTAAGTTCCTATTTTTGAGATAAGACCAAGTAAAATGCATGCAACCCAGAATTGGCTTAGGGACTCAAAATACTGCTTTCTAAGCAATGCAGTTCTATTTTGAGTTGGGTCGTCAGTATAATTTTAACCAATTTGAATTTGGAAACTTTGTGTATCTATTTTTTGAGATATAATACTGTCTCTGACATGTCAAGACAGTTTTTTGTTTTTTGGGTTTTTTTTGTCTTTTTGAGACAGGGTCTCACTATGCAGTTCAGGTTGGCCTTAAGCTCATTTTGCAGCTCAGGCTGGTCTCGAACTCACAACAATCCTCCTGCCTCAGCCTCCTGAGTGCTGGGATTACAGGCCTGCACCACCACGCCCGGCTCCCAAGACAGTTCTTAAAGGGATGTGTCTGCCCTTCAGAGTATAAAATGTCCTGAACACTGCATGGAATGGTGCTTTTGACTATAAAAACATAACCACTGGTTAATTTGTAGGAAAAAACCAGCCAGTCTAGATTTTTTTTCTTACATTTTTTTTCCATGAGTGATGAACTTCTTATCAATATAAATATACTTTCTTTTCCATCTTTTCTAAAATAGAAGTACAAGGTATGTTAGCACTAGTGAATTGGAAATATTTATGACTTGGCTGGTACTATAATACGTGTTAAGAGTTAGCTGCTCTCTTAGGGTATACTTGAACTGATATTATTGCCTCAAGCACTTTCTTAGACTCAAGGACTTCAATCATTCAGGGGGGCTGAAACCAGAAGTTGAACATCTGTCTTGAAGTGTTGAGGTACCTGCCAATGCTACTCTTACCCTGTGGTTGAGAAAAGTGCCCTACTTCAGGAGTCTTCTTTTGTTTCCCTTAGCCAAGCCCGAGGCATGAGTGGGCATCCTGAGGCCACCCAGATAGTTCGCCGGGAATTCCAGCTGGACCTAGATGAGATTGAGAATGATAATGGTACAGTCCGATGTGAAATGCCAGAACTTGTTCAACATAAGCTGGATGATATTTTTGAACCAGTTCTTATTCCTGAGCCCAAGTAAGTCCAAATTGTTAAGTGTAAGTAGTTCATGATCATTAGAGTACATATCTAAAAAGAGCCCTCTGGACAGCTGGGTATGGTGGGTACATGCCCCTATAATCCCAGCACTGGAGAAACAGAGGCAGGAGGATCACTAGGCCAGCCTGAACTACACAAGACCCTGCCTTAAAAAAAGAAAATGAGGCTAGCTGTGGTGGTACAAGTCTATAATCCCATCACTTGGGAGGCAGGAGGATCACCATGAGTTCAAGGCCAACCTGGCTAGTAGTGAATTTAAGACCAAACAAGGCCCTTTGTGAAATAAAAAAAAAGCCTTCTATGGGACTGTGCAGCTAAAACTCCCAGGCTTGCCAGGAATAGTAGTACACAGGTATAATTTCCAGTATTATGAGGCAGGTGGATCCCAAGTTTAAGCCCTAGTGTGGGCAACTTAGCCAGTTAGGTTGATTCAGTCTCAAAAACACTAAAGGACTGGGGATGTAGTACATTGTGAAGACAGTGAGTTCATTCCCTATTACCAGCAAAAGCCAGTTTTTAGAACTGGTTACTATATGACCAGTGGCAATCTTTTACAAAGACCTAAATCTAGGGGCCAGGGAAATGGCTTATGGTAGAATAAGTGCTGCTCTGGCAAGCGCAAGGGCCTGAGTTCAATCCCTGGTTCCACAAAAAAAAAAAAAAAAAAAAAAAAGACCTGAACTGTAACTTCGTGGCATATTTTGTAGTAGAGCTTTAACTTTTACCTTTGCTGTGCTGTCCAGGATCCGAGCTGTGTCTCCGCACTTTGATGACATGCACAGTAATACAGCATCCACAATCAATTTCATTATCTCCCAAGTAGCCAGCGGTGACATCAACGCAAGTATTCAAGCTCTGACCCAGGTAATGGGAGTGGTCCCCATGACAGCAGTTCTGTTGATGCACACAGAGGTCGTAAGAATGTTGGAGGCAGGAGGATTACTGACGCCATCCTGGGCTATGTAGCAAGTTCAAGGCCAACCTGAACTATGCAGCCAGACCCTATCTCAAAAAAAAACTGCATCAGAAATGAGGATAGAGCCTACTATATATGTGAAAGATAGTAAATTAGTAATAAATAACAGCACATGTAAACTTGTGGAAACTTGAAACAACATATTCTATCCCACATACTAAATTTTTTTAAATAATTGAAGGATGTGGACAGATCATTAATTAAGATAGGAAACCCAAAACCTGAAAAAGGAGCTAAACTTGTATAAAAGTTGAGATTGTTTTTTTCTTTCCTGTTTTTAGCCTCCTCAGTGCTGGGATTACAGGTGTGCACCACCACACCTGGACTCAGTGCCAGCTCAGTGTGCCCAGGTTTGGGGCCAGCACAGCCTGGGATCCAGCCTTGGTCCCTGCACTTGCCTAAGCAGGCCCTTATTCTGCTGAGCTGTCTCGCCAGCCCAAAAAAGTTAAGATTTTTGTTTGGAAAAAGCTACCATATTGTAGAATATATTTGCAACCAGTGTGGACCAATAAAATAACTAATTGAAAGAGCTCATGTTAACTCTTGATATAAAAACCCAAGAAAAACAGAAATATGAATAGATATATCACAAATGATATCCAAAAGTTCAGTGAAAACGCTACCCCTTCTTACCGTTCACAAAAATGCAAGCATAAGGGCCCGGGGAGATGGCTCAGTGGAATAAGCACTTCCCTGCCAAGTGCAAGGGCCTGAGTTCAATCCCTGGTTCCACCAAAAAAATAAAAAATAAAGAAAAATAAAAAAACAATAATAAAAATGCAAGCATACTTAAGGATATATACAGAAATGTTGGGGGCTGGGGAGATGGCTCAGTAGAATAAGCCCTTCCCTGGCAAGCACAAGGGCCTGAGTTCAATCCCCGGTTCCACCCCCCTGACCCAAAAAAAAAAAAAATCCACTTAAACATATGTTTATTGTACCATAGAGTAGACCAAAGTGAAGCATTGGAAGTTTCTCATAAGGAATGGAGTACATTTTGGTGCATGAATATATGGGCTGCTATGCAGCCTTCTATCTCTGATTCCCAAGCCAGAACTGGTGCAGATGGTCCAGTAAGTCCCAGGTCATTTTGTAGAATTATTCCTATTGACTTGAGAGACTATTATCTTAGTTACTCTTCTCTCGTTGCTAGGACAAATGCCCAACACCCAAAATGAATGAAGGAAAGGTTTACTTGGCTCACATACTGGAAGTTTCAGTCCATATTCAGCTGGCTCCAAGGCAGAGGGGCACATGGCAGAGAAGAGCAGTTCATATCAGCTGTACAGCAACAACTAAGAGCAATGGTTAAAGAAAATCTGTCCTTCTGTCTGTTATATTACACTCAGGCTCTCTGCCCCAGGCTAGAGGAAGTACTCACACCCATAATCCCAGCAGTATTAAAACCCATAATCCCAGCCTTGTATCACACATAATCCCCATTTATCATGAGTTAATCAAAAACTCTAAAAGTCCCCACCTCATGACTACATGAGGCTTTGGGGGGACAACTAGACACAAGTCATAACACTTAGGTATAATTGTTGATTAGAAAGTTTGATACAAAGAAGTAATATACTATAATGCTCTTGAAATAGTGTCCTAAAACTTTGGCTTTGTAAATGTGTATATGTAATTGTATTTGATACATGCGCATGAGAGTGTATGCCATATTATCAGTGTCAGCCACCTTTAAAAGAGAGTAGAAGAGCTAGCCACATAGCTCAGTTTATTGAAATGCCTGCGTAGGCAGATGCAGGGGTCCTGCCGTCCTGGCCACACCCATGGAGCTCACTGAGCCAACATTTGAGACTAGTGGCACATGCCTGTAATGCCTGTGCTTCAGTGGCTGCAGATAGGAGGATCACTACGAGTCCAGTCTACGTAGTGAGACCCTATAGACCTGTACTCTGTGTGTGTCTGTGTGTCTGTGTCTGTGTAAAAATTAAAAATAAAAATAAAAGAGTAAACCTTGGGCCGGGAAGATGGCTCAGTGGAATAAGCGCTTCCCTAGCAACTGCAAGGGCCTGAGTTCAATCCCTGGTTCCACAAAAAAAAAGAAGAGTAAACCTCCCCCAAAATACATAGTCTTTTATAGTGTCCATATTAAAACACCTTTTTTTTGTCTGGGAATTGAACTCAGGACCTCATCCTTGCCAAGCTGGCACTGTGCCACTAAGCTATGTTCTTGGCTCTAAAACATTATTGATAAAAAACTTCCCAGTTTTATATAAAATCATGCTTAGGATTAGTATGCATGCATAGTAAGCGCAAGTAAGACCATAGTTTCCAAACCAGGGGTCATCATTCACCTCATAACGTATATTAATGGTGCCTCCACTCTTTTTTCATAAATAAGATCTACATTACCACTGAAGCTCAGCAGTAAAGTATCTGCCTGGTACACATGAGGTCTTGGATTTAATCTCTGATACCAAAAATACCTTTAAAAATACTGAGCATGGTGGTTCATACCTGTAGTCTCCAAATTACCCCGGGTTACTAAGGCAGGAGGATCCCAGGTTTGTTCCTACCCTAGGAAACTTAACTTGGTAACTTAGGGAGATCTTGTCTCAAATTAAAATGTGGTCTGGGAGTGTACTTCATTGTAACAGGGTTCAATAACCAGTACCACCAAAGGGAGGAAAAAAGTGTCTAAAAAGCACTTTTAAAAAAATTTTTTTAGAGACCAGCAAGATAACTCAGCAGACTAAGCACCTGCTCAGGCAAGCACAGGAACTTGGCTTCAATCCCCAGTACCACATGCCATGCCAGCCCTGCCTCCCAGGGCACACTGAGCTGGCCATGCAGACTGGATGTGGTGGTACATTCCTATAATCCCAGGGCCAAGCTGCATAGTAAGACCCTGTACCAAATAGATTAAAAAAAATTTTTAGTCTCTTATTTTTTTATTTGGTTGGATCTTGCTTTGCAGCTCAGACTTGTAGTCCTCCTGTCTCAGCCTCCCCAGTGCTGAGATCACAGGCTTGCACTGTCATGCCCAGTTTTGGTGGCTGGCATGGTGCTCCTGGGGTTCCAGAGCCAGCATGGCATGCAGTACTAGGGATTGAACCTGGGTCCTTACACTTGCCAGGCAGACACTTAAGCCTGCTTAGCTATCTCCCCAGACCTAAAACGCACTTTTAAATATTTATTTACTTACTTTTGGTACCAGGAATCAAACTCAGAACCTTGTGCTTGCCAGGCAGGTGCTTATGCCACTGTCTCTGGTCAAAGCATTTTTTAAATGTTTGTATATTATTTATTTATTTATTTATTGTTTGACATAACAATCAAACTCAGATCCTTATACTTGCTAGGTAGGTGCTTGTGCCATTTTGCTCTATGCCCAGCCCAAACCATTCTTTTTAATAATCTTAATTTTCTTTTTTGTTTTGGGGTTTTTTGTTTTGTTTTGTTGTTTGGAGGAACAGTATAGTTCTCACTGTGTAGTTCTGGCTAACCTTGCATTTACTGTGTAACCCAGGCTGGTCTTAAACTCATGATAGTGCTTCTGTCTCAGCCTCCCAAGGGCTGGTGTGCGCCCCCATGACTGGTAATACATGAATAAACATAGGATTATTCCCTAAATTAGCCTGTTAGATTAATCCAGATAATGTCTTTCTCAGTAAGTATATGTTAAATAACAGTTTCCTTAGTTTTTGCAACAGTTTTTCTCAAGGTAAGATTGGAAATGCTTACTAGTACTCTTACAGAAAAATCCCTTCCAGTGTCTTTCTACTGCTCTGTGTGAAGCTTGGAAAATGAATCTTGGAATTTCCATTGTCAGATCGACGAGGTCCTAAGACAGGAAGACAAAGCCGAAGCTATGTCTGGCCACATTGATCAGTTCCTGATAGCAACCTTCATGCAGCTCAGACTCATCTACAACACGCATATGGCAGATGAGAAGCTGGAGAAGCATGAGATCATCAAACTGTACAGCTGCATCATCGGCAACATGATCTCGGTAAGGTGCTCTGCAGAGTGCAGTATCCCGCCATCACTCATGCCCTGGGTTCTCAGCCAGGGGCCATGCTTCTGTTCCAGGCTTCCTTCATCCCTTTGCACAACTTTATATGACCACTTCCATTGGCTTTTGGGGACAGTCTAGAGTACCTTAATAGGATCTTAAGTAGAATGTTTACCTGCTTCCTAGAGTTCTGCCTCATGCCAGTTTTTCTTCAGGTCTGCCGGACTGTATTTGGCTTTTCACATATAACTGTTTATATTAATAGTAATATTAAAGTTGGGCTGAAAAATAAATAAATAAAGTTGGGCCCGTGCCCCCAGGGCACACTGAGATGGCTACTAAGACTGGGCATATGCTGGGCAGTGGTGGTGCAGGCGTGTAATCCTAGCACTCAGGAGGCTGAGGCAGGAAGATTGTTGTGAGTTCAAGACCAGCTTAAGCTACAAAGTGAGCTTAAGGCCAGCCTGAACTGCATAGTGAGACCCTGTCTCAAAAAGACAAAAAAAAAAAAGACTGGGTATGGTGGCGTATGCCTATAATCCTAGCCCTTGGGAGGCTATAAACAGGCAGATCACTACAAGTCTGATCTAGTACTGAGACCCTGAACACCCTGTAGACCCTTCCCTAAAATACAAAAAAATAAAAAACAAATAATGTGGCCTTAAATCTGTAGTCATAATCACAAAGCTGAGGGAGAAGGATTGTGATTTGGAGCCAGCCTAGACTGCATAGCAATTTCATGACCAGCCTGGGAATAGTAAGAACCTATCTCAAAAATATAAAATGACCTGGGTATGTGACACATGGCAGTAATCAAACCCTCTCAGACTAAAGTAGAAAGATGGCAGGTTCGCCTTCTGTCTGGACCATTTAACTACTTGGTAAGA
>PVKA01052705.1:0-11578 GCA_004027165.1 Ctenomys sociabilis
AAGTAAAATCAATTGAGTCAGATAAGGCAAAGTGAATGGCATAAGCTGCAGGATACTAATCAGCTTTTCTTCTGGATGGTTAACAACCTAAGATCCCAAGTCAGAGTTGAAGAAATAGAAGAGCCACAAGGCCAGCCAACATTTTGGACCTAGCCTTTCAAGGTCAGCGAAGACTCAGGACATAGGAGAACCTGTACTAAGTTAAACTCTTGCTCTCGCTCCCTCCCATGAATCAACCCATAACCCCAATAAGAAAAAACCAGGGTCATAAAATAAGAACAAATAAACAACTTGGGGAATAGTACATTTAGCCACATTGTCACATGACAGGCACTTGGTCAATAGTGTCTGAGAAATATAAGCCTCGTGGCAGTTGTGTGACATTATTTTAAAATTCCTGAAAATGAGATAATGAGGTAGTATGGTTACTATGGAAAGCTAAAATGTATGTAACCTGAAAGCAAAGTTCGGGCCAGTGCCAACAATTTAGTAGTTCTACCCAAAGTCAGGGTATTGGTTGGTTATGAGCTTGCAATAAAAGCTTATCTATCTTCCTTCCTTAGCTCCCAGCACACAGTTGTGGAGCTTCTACTGGTGCCACTCCAAACTTTGAAGAACTTAGGTGGACTCTGAGTGGCCTGCAGGTCACAGGAGAGCTGTGATCTGTGGGCCCAATGCGTGCAGGCACAGAGCTCTCCTGGCCCCATTTAAGAACTTTGGCAAACTCTGGGAAGCCTGTAGAGAATATGTCTGGGTGATTACTGGGAGCCTCAAAACTGGCAGAATACATCATTTCTCTCATCTTTGTTATTTAATCCTTATGTTCCATTTCTTTCCATTTCAGAATATCCATTATACCTTTCAGGATTTATGTATTTTTTTGTGTTATTACTCTAGGAAGACACTAAACATGCAAGTATATATACAGGATGGCTGAGGTGACTGTACTAAGAATTTCCCTCAGGTTTTAATTTTATTTTTTTGATAGGACAATTTTAATAATCAATACATTTTACATTGTTATCTTCTTAGTGGCCATCCATTGTACGAGAAGCAGACAGATCATCCTGTCCAAACATTATTACTACCAATCTTTCTTCTCATAGAATTAAGCAACTACTCTGCACACACAAATATGAAATGGTCCTTCCTCTGTATCTCTTCCCTTTGTTTAGTCCTTTCAGAGATGGGCACTCCGACGGCATCCAAATACTATAGGTGAGTGAATTCAGAAAAACACTCCCACGCTGTCCAGCAGTCCACAATAGCGGTGGGTTATCCACAGAGGTTGCTGACTAGGGCCTTTCACAGCTCAGTACATTAACATGGCTTCAATTTGTAGACCTCATTTTAACACTTTTCTGCTGGATGGTTAAGACAAAGATAAAGCAAAATCTATATAACGAGAAATGCAACTTTTTTTATCTAATAAAGTCAGTCAAGTCCCCTCAGGATATATCCTGGAACCCTGTACCTCACTCTGTAGGCCCTTTGTCAGTGTCAGCCATGTGGGTGAGTCATAGCCATTGACTAAACAATTTGTTCTCTGTGAAAGCCTGAGAGAAAGATTTCCCTCTATGTGACTCTCCTTATGCACACTATACAACATCGATTGTATTCCCCTGTGGCTCCATAATCTCCTTGATAAGAAAACTTGGGACACAACTGAGTTACATGATGTTACAGTACAGGTACTGCCATGTCCTGAGTCTTCACTGAGCTTGAAAGGGTAGGGTTCAAAATGTTGGCTGACCTTGCAGCCCTTCCTTTTCTCCAATGTTTGATCTGCAACCTTAGGTTGTTAAGCTACCAGAAGAGAAGCTGATTATCACCCTGAAGCACATGCAGTTTGGTTTAGCCCAACCATCTGTCTAAATATCAAACATCCTAGGAGCTACATGGAACAGATATTTTCCATCAAGTCCTTACAGAATATGAGAAAAATAATTTAAAAATAGGAATAAACACATATTTTTACACAGAAATTTAGAAACCTAACCACATACAGCATTGCAGCAGGACAGTCGGGTAACATTTTTTTTCTTGTGTCTTTTCTTTCCATTTATTACCCACTAAGAAAAACAAAAAAACTTGTGCTTGTGAGACAGTATGGTAATAATTGGTATGTCATGACAAGAGGTATGTATTTAGCAAACCAGAATGACAGGCGTTCCAATTGTGATCCCTTTGTTACACATTGCCATCTTCAGTGCAATTGCCTGGCTCACAGGTATCAGCATATACAGATAGTCAGGTTGGCAATCTTACCAACTAATCGCTACGTTCAAAAGCCTGCTGATGTTTCCAGGGATCATTGCCTTGCCCATCATGTGGGTACAAAGTTATGGTTTTGTCCCTGTTCTGTTTCTCAGCCTTTATCCTTACCCTCTCCTCATTGCCAAACCTCAAGGTCTCACTTTCTTTGTAGTTATGTTACAAATTGGTATTTGTTCTTTTGATTTTTTATACTAGGGAGAATAAATGATATTTGCACATGTGGGGCTGGTTTATTTCACTTATGAGTATATCTTTGAGTGGCATCCACTTCAATAAAATGCTTCAAGTTTATCATTCTTTATAGCTGAGCAATACTACATTGTATAAAAATACCACATCTTTTTCAACCTTTCTTCCTATGACAGACATCTTGGTTGTTTCCAAGATTTGGCTATCACAAATTGTGCTGCTATAAACATAGGTACACATATATCCTAGCATGTGATATTTTCAGTTCCTCTGGGAAAATTCCCAGTAGGGGGATACCCAGCTCAAATGGGATTTCCAGTCCTACTCTTTGAAAGAGTCTCCACACTGATCTACACAATGGTTGCACCAGTCTACATTCCCACCAGCAGCGGAGAAGTTTTCCCTTTTCCCCACATCCTCTCCAACATTTGTTGTTGGTTGATTTCTTTATTATAGCCATTCTTTCTGGTGTGAGATGGTATCTCAGTGTTGTTTTAACTTGCATTTCACAGATGGCTAGCGATGTGGAGCATTTTTCATGCATTTATTCACTTCTTTAATTTCGTCCTCTGAGAAGTGTGTATTCATCTCAGATGCCCATTTCTGGATTTGGTCTTTAAGTTTGAGGGCCCTAATATATCTTAGTTCTTCATATATTCTAGACAGTAGACCTTTGTCTGAGTGCTCATTAGTTAGGATTTTTTTCAAAATTTGTGGGTTGTCTTTTCACTTTGTTGACAATTTCTTTTGAAGTACAGAAACTTCTCAAGAAAAGGTGATGCCAGTTGTTAATTCTTACAGGTGTTTTCCATGCAAATATATATTTGTTAATGAACTCTTCACCTATCCTCATGCATTCAAGAGTCCTCCTGCTTTCTATTTCAGGAGATTGAGTGTTTATGTTTTAATGTTTAGATCTTAGTCCATGTTGACTTTCATTTAGTGCATGGTGATAGACCTGAATCAAGTTTTAGTTTTTGACATGTGGGGAGCCAATTTTTCCAGCACCATTTGTTAAAGAGGCTATCTTTCCTCCAGTAAGCATGTTTGGCCCCTTTGTTGAAGATCAGGTGGCTGAGTGTGTTTGCAGTGGCCTCTGCATCTTCTAATCTATTTCATTGATCCTCAGGTCTATTTCGTTGCCAATGCCATGTTGATTTTATCACAGTGGCTTTTTAGTATAATTTCAAGTGAGGAATTGTGATGCCTCCTGCCTTCTCTTTGTTGACCAGGATTGCCTTTGCTATTTTAGGTCTTTTCTCTTTCCATATAAATTTTACAAATGATTTTTCTAGGTCTGGGAGGTATGTTGGTGGCAATTTGATAGGGATTCCATTAAATCTGTACAACAATTTTGGGAGTATGGCCATCTTCACAATGTTGGTCCTTCCTATGCAGGAGCATGGAATATTTTTCCATTTTCTGAAATCCTCTATCATCTCTTTTCTTAGGGTGTTGTAATTTTCCATGAAAAGATCTTTGACTTCCTTGGTTAAGTGAATTCCAAGGTATTTCACTTTCTGTGGTGCTATTGTAGAAGGTATTGTTTCTATAGTTTCCCTCTCAGTGTGTATGTTATCTGTGTAGAGGAATGCTATTGAGTTTTGAGTATCGACTGTGTATCCTGCTGTGCTATTGAATTTGTGTATTAATTCTAGTAGCTTCTTGCTGGAATTTTTTGGGTCTTCCAAGTAAAATATCGTGTCATTTGCAAATAGTGATAATTTAACTTCTTCTTTACCTATTCTTATTCCTTTTATTTCTCCCTCTTGTCTAAAGACTGTAGCTAATGATTCCAAAATTATATTGAATATTAGGGGTGATAGAAGATATCTTTGTCTTGTCCCAGGTCTATACTTAAGCATGACCTATCAACAATTATTTGGTCTATTTTAGAAAATGACCCTTGTGCAGCTGAAAAAAGTGCATTCAGCTGTGTTTTGGTGGAACCCTCTGTATATGACCTCCAAGTCTATTTGTTCCAAGCTCTGGTTCAGTTCTGCTACTTGTTTGCTAGTCTTTTTATATTTTTAATTGTATTTTTTATTAATTAGTTATTTCTTTTTCTTTTTTTTTTTTTTTTTTTTTGGTCGGAACCAGAGATTGAACTCAGGCCCTTGTGCTTCCCAAGGAAGCACTTATTCCACTGAGCCGTCTCCCTGGCTCCACTAAATTTTTTGTCTGGTTGACCTATCTTTTTGAGAGAAGGGGGGCGTTAAGGTCTCTGTTAAAATTGTGCTGTTGAAAATTACATTCTTCACGTCCATGAAATTTGTCTTATATAGTTGGGTCTCTCGTGTTTGGTGCATAGATATTTACGCATCTTACCTCTTCCTCTTGAATTTCTCCCCTAACCAGTATATAGTGGCCTTCTTTATTTTGTTTGATCATTCTTGGTTTGAAGTCGAGACTGTCTGAAAACCAGAATGTTACCTATGTTCTTTTTCTTAGGTGCTGGGGCGTGCAGTATTGTTTTGCATCCTCTGAGTTTAAGCCTATGAGTGTCTTTTTGAGTCAAGTGCATTTTTTTGTATACAGCATATTTTCGGGTTTTGTTTCCTAATCCACTGTGCCAGTCTATTTCTCTTAATTGGTGAGTTGAGTCCACTTACATTGATCCTTATAATTGAGATGTGTTCACTTATGATTGACATGTTATTTACCTACTATTGTTTACTCATTTTTGTCCTGTGTTTAGTTTTTTTCTCTATTTATTGGGTTCCTTCTGTTCTCATTTGTGGAGTTCTGATCAGTTTTGTCCCTATCTAAACATGTTTCAGTAGTGTGTGTAGTGTTGGCTTTGTCATCATTAAATTATTTAGTTGTTCTTTGTCTTGGAAGTATTTCACTTCTCCAACACCCTTGAAAGTGAGTTTTGCAGGGTATAGTAGTAGTCTGGGCTGGAATTTTTTTCATAGAGGACTTGAAATACTCTGGTCCATGCTTTTCTTGCCTTCATGGTTTGTGAAGAGAAGTTGCCCATAATTCTGATGGGCTTTCCTTTGAATGTGATCTGCTTCTTTTCTCTAACAGCTTTCAGTATGTCATTTTTATTTGGATTTCTGCGATCTTATCTATTATATGTCTCGGTGTGTTTTTACTTGGGTTGAAGTTATTTGGTATTCTGTATGCTTAGATTACCTGAATGTCAGATTGTTTCCTCATATTTGGGAAGTTTTCTGCTATTACTTCTGCCAATATTCTTTTTTACCTCATTTTTATTGACTCCTTCTTTCTCATTGATGTCATTAGTCTCAAACTATTCATCTTTGCTTTCTCTTACAGGTGATGGATTATTTTTTCCTGCATCCGAGTTGTTTTTAAGATAATCTTTCTCACCTTTTTAGTAGATTTAAAACTCTTTCACGCAAACTGTTTTGCAAGCATCTGATTGATATTTTAAGTTCCTCTATATCTCTTTGACTCTGCTTCATGTGATCTATTTCTTTCCTCTATTGCTCAATCAAGGAATTCGTCATATTTCTAATCTCTTTTTTTATCAATGTCTTTATAGAGGCAGTTATTAATTCTTTTACTGCAGAGATTTTTTCAGATTGAGTTTCCTCCTTATGTATTTGTGTTTGATTCTTTACATCAGATGTGCTATGAATTTAGAGATATCTTTTTTATTTCACAAATTAATTCTGCTCTGACTTCCTCTATACCTTTCTAGTCTTGCTTCTTTGCTTGTGATGCTGTTAATTTGTATATTTCAGCTGAGCTAGTGTCCTCTGCACTTGTTTTGGGTGGGCATTGGGTTTCCTCCATCTGTTTCTGCATTAGATTCTTTACTTCAGATGTTATGAATTCAGGTATTTCTTTTTTTTATTTCAGGAATTAATTCTGCTCTGAGTTTCTCTATACCTTTCTGAGGTTGTTTATTTATTTCTGACGCTGTGCATTCATTCATTTCAGCTGAGCTAGTGTCCTCTGCACTTGTTATGTATAGGATTGAAGCTTGAGATTGCATTTTGTTCCTTGTCTTTGTCATTTCGTACAGCACTGACCTGTGACCTTTGGTGTAGAGCTTTGGTGCAGAGCTTTGGTGCAGTTATAATCTTAGCACCTAGTGTAATTTCGGTGCAGATCTATTAAGGTTGAATTTATCTAGTTATGCCTGGGCTGGGTCTAGCTGTTGTATTGAGCTCCTTCCTGGTGCAGGCCTTGTAGGAATCTGTTGTGCCCCTCTGGCACCACAGTGAATGTGTAGTGCTCCTCTATTGTGCCCCTGGCCCAGGGAGCACATGGGAGTTCAGAAGCTCTCCCACACACTAGCCAGTTCTGGGCTTGGGCTCGATCTGGGGATCCCAAGAGTGTTGCAATAGTTCTCACTCACTCAATGAGCTTGGGACAGGGGCTCCGGAAGGTTGCAGGGATCCTAGTGGTGCAGTAGAGTGTCCCATTAACCAGGGTTCCTGAGTTTTGGTCTGTAAGGGTCCCATGGGTACAGGGAAGCTGGAAGCTCTCCTGCACACTTGCCAAGTTCAGCTGGGCTGGGTATGGGGTTACCGAGAATGTAGCAGAAATTCTCACTCACTCAGCGGCCTTGGTGGTGGGGGCTCTGGAGGGTTGCAGGGGTCCCGATGGCACAGTAGAGTGTGTCATTCATGCAGGTGCCTGAGCTTTGGTCTCTCCCTCAGTTTTTTAAAAAATAGCCATTAATATGTACAGTTTTCACTTTGACTAACTCTGTATGCTGAGGTCTGTAATTTAAGCAAATACATCAAGGATAGCAATGCATAATATAAAAACCATTCTTGAATACCTGTCATTTTGGTTTTCTAAATGTGTACCATTTCTAATGTCTTATTAATTAGTACTATATTCTCTTTAAAATAAAGTTCTAGAAAAGTTATAAAAAGAAAAAAGAGACACAAGAACAAAAATTTAAGGTTTCTTGAAAACAAACAGCAATACTCAGTCACATGTGGCATCTTACATACCTGTAGATTTTAAGCTGAGCAACAGATTTGACAGTAAAATTAAATAATATAACAGCCATTGCTAATCGGCTATTCTTGTTTTGAAAATCTGTGACATATGTATTGTTGTTTGTTACTCTTTTTTTGTCTTTGTGTCTGATTTTTGTTAGTTTTTAATGCTGAAAAATAAAATAAAATAAAATTTTAAAAATTGACAAAACTCAGGAGCAAAAGACAATATTCTATCCCATGCAGAACAAACCAGGAGACAATGACATATAAGAACTTAGAAATCATACACCTGAAATCTCTGAAATGATAGCAACTGAAGTAAAGAAACAAGTTCATCAGGCTAAAGTAGAAATAAATCTCTGAGATCCAAAAAGAAAGGACAAAAATTGTGAAAGAATTGCTCAGCACAACCAAAGAAGATATGGATAGAAATTAAAGGAGAATATTAAAATGATAGAAACACTGAATGAACAATACCAGAGAGAATGACAATGAATGAAACAGGTGCAAACATATATACATAAAGATAAGAACTCAATTTAAAGATGGCAAAACCACTTGCATGAAAATGAAGATAGACTTTCAGACATTGTAGACTGTGTTATAGCAAATGAATGTGAGATAAAAGATCACTTTAAACTAACAAGGAACCAAGATCTAGTAATTCAGCAGCTACAAGATGATGCAAAAAAGTAATATAAGAATAATAGGTGTCAATGTTGATATAAAAAGTCTATTTGCAGAAGGACTAGCACAAAATTTTCTAAACATGAGAAAATAACACAACATACAGATAAGTGAGGCATACAAAACTCCACATAGCCATAATCACAATAAATCTATAACTAAACACATAATAATTCAAGATCTAAGGAATTGAGCAAAAGAATATACTGTTAAAACTATCAGAGAGAAGAAATAGATGACTTACAATGGAAAACCCATCAGGGTCATGGAAGATTTGTCAACACAAACCACCAAATTAAGAAGAGCTACGCTTGAAATATTTCAGGTCCTCGAAGAAAATATCTTCCAACCCAGATTGATGTACCCTGAAAAACTTGCTATAAATTCAATGGCCAAATAAGACCCTTTCATGAAAAGAAAAAAAAAAAAATGAAATTTATGACCAGAGAAGCTGTCTATTCCAGGGACTTTTATAGTTAAAGCCATGTGGGGCTAAGGTGGAGAGAATGGGGACTCACTTGGGTAGATGTGAGATGGGACAAAACTATGGTCAACCAATGGGATTACAAGCACCATTTCTCAGGTAAAATTGATTAGGCCCAGGACCAAATGGGGAAGCCAGTCACAGAGTAAGTGGGCATGATTACGGGACAGGGTTTTTTCCTGTTGAGGGTTCGATTATGGGACAGGGTCTCTTCCAATTGGGGGTTGGGCTAGTGACTCACCTGGTTATTTCTAGGTGATAGATTCCTATTTAGAATATTAATCCCAGGTGCTACTCTTTTAGCATTTGTTTGGCCTTTAGGTCTGGTTTACATTAGGAGCATCCATCTTGCTAATAGTTGTCTTTGTCTTCTGTGTTATCTCCTTCGAGGGCCTGGCCCTGTCTAACTGCCTATAATACTTCTATTTAATTTGGCTACCTTATTTCCATAATGACTAATGCAAATATATAAAAATTTTAGACAAAGAATTAAAATTACAGCTATAAAATGATCAATTAATTGACAGATGTTACCAGGAAACAATGGAATAAAATAAAGATGAAAATGCATGGTTTAAACACAGAAGTTAGGATTCTGAAAAGGAAAATAAAAATCTTGTAGATGAAAGGCTAGGGATACAGCTCAGTAGCATAATCACCTCCCTGTCAAGCACAAGGTCCCAAGTTCGATCCTCTGTACCACACACACACACACACACACACACACACACACACACACACACACAAATCATTAAAGAAAAAAGAAATATCACAAATAAAAGTCTCAATAAGCCAAAATGAAAATTAAATTAAGGCATAACTAAAAATATTGATTAATAAATTCAAATTTTTGGCTGCCAGAACCTGAATCAACCTAGAGTGCAGGCCCGGCATGCAAGTGAGACTGCCTGTGCCACCAGATCCTGAGGCAACCCAGAGTGCAGGCACAGCGTGAAACCTTTCAGCAGAACTCCCTGCAAAGAGGCTAGAGGCAAAGCCCAGCCAGCTGATTCAGGAGGAGAATATCTTGCCAGTGTGACACAGAGGGTTCACCTGCAAGGCTGCAGCAGGAAGAAGTGGAGCAGGCACTCCCAAGCCACATCACCTATAGGAGTCTGAACTTCATAGATCCTGACCTGCTGCTAAGGTAATAACTATCTAAGCTCTACACCAAAGGTCAAAAGTCAGTGGTACACAAAATGACAAAGAGAAGGAACAAAAAGCATTCTCAGGCCCCGTGTCCACCAAGTACAAAGGCAGATGACACTAGCATAGAGGAAATCGTAAACCACACATCTGAAATCTCTGAAATAATAGCGTTGGAAGTAAAGAAACAACTGCAGAAAGGTATAGAAGAGATTAGATCAGAAATAATTTCTGAAGTAAAAAATGTAGTGATAACTATAATCAACAAAGTACTAAGTGCTTCTAAAGAATACAGTGATTAAAAATCTAGAACAGAATATAAAATATTGAATAAGAAACACATGAAAAAAATAGAATGTATGAAACAGATCCAAAGTGATATACAGGAAATTAAAACCTCAATCACAAGCTAGCAAATCTGAGTGAAAGTGAAAATAGACCTTATTTTTAAGGTCTCTGACCTTAAAGACACAATTGCAGCTAGTGAAAAAGTAAGCAAAGATCTCTCAAAAACAATTAGGCTGCAGGAAAAAACAATTCAACACCTGCAAGACAATACAAAGATGAACATTGTGAGACTAATAGGTATCAATGAGAAGGAAGGAGTCAATACAAATGATATAGAAAGAATACAGGCAGAAGTAATAGCAGAAAACTTCCCAAATATGAGGCAACAATCTGACATTCAGAGAATTGAAGCATATAGAACTCCAAATAGCATTAACCCAATTAAAACTACTCCCAGACATATAATAATCAAGATCTCAGAAATTCAGTACAGGAACAGTACACTAAAAGTTGCTAAAGAAAAGAAACAGATCACATTTAAAGGAAAACCCATGAGAATAATGGCAGATTTCTCTTCATTAAAACATCAATTCAAGAAGAGCATGACTGTTAGACCATGCAAAACTCTCTTTCAAGTATAATGGAGAAGTAAAATACTTCCATGACAAAGAACAACTAAAGAATTTCATGATGACAAAGCCAAGGCTACACAGACTATTAATGATGTTCTAGAGAGGGAGTAAAATGATCACAACACCATGAATGAGAATGGAAAGAACCCAACAAATAGGTCAAACAATTAAACACAGGAGAATAAGAGGTATGCAGTAGTAGTCTTTCAGTTATTCTTTTGTATACAGCAGCAAAATATTTCCATCAGCACACTCTACAAATGGACTTCTCTTGCACCCCATGGGGCAAGATTCGATATGGGTCTACAAGGTGGATTTCAAGGAAATAGCTGTATCTCAGTCCCACAAGTATGTCTACAACCCACTAGAATTTTGTGTGATATCCTATCCCCAAACTGTCAGAAGCAATGGTCATTTATTTGTCATTCCAGCATTTATCTTATGTTTTATTCTTAGTAGTTCTTTACTATCATGAAAACGTTTTCTTAGTTCAAATGTTTTGAAACATTTAATTTTTAATTAATTAGTATTTAATTTTCTGAATATTGCTTAATCTTAATTTTTGTTTGAAGATTTATGCCATATCTTTGAATTACAATTTATATGAAAGACATTGTATGATATCTTCTCATAGTATTAGAATCTTTAAAAAGTGTATTTCTATTGACGTTATATTATCTCTTCCCTGTCCTTTATACACACACATATATATGAAAAAAATAAGTGCATAACCCGTCATAAGATTGGTACTGTTTCATAGAAATCTTCAATGACCTTTTAAATAAGGGCTCATCTAATATATTTTATATAGTCCTGCTTAACTATCACTTTGAGAGCTCTTTATTGTTCATCCAGGAGCATACTGCAACTTCTCATCCCTTTTGAATTATGCTTTTTGTTATTTCCTATATACTACGTCTGGAGATATTAAAATGTTTTAA
>PVKA01052706.1:0-11578 GCA_004027165.1 Ctenomys sociabilis
TGGTAGAACCACGAATTAAACTCAGGCCCTTGTGCTTGCCAGGAGGGAAGCGCTTATTCTACTGTGCCATCTCCCCAACCCCCAGCCCTGCCTTCTATGCTTTCTGAGTCTGTGCTTTGCAGGTGTGCCTAAGACTGAAGCTGTACTAGTGTGACACGACTTGTACTCCCATCACTCGGCCCTTTCCTCCCCAAATAGGTACTGTTCGTGTCTAGGCTCAATCACCCATTCTGCTTTTGTCTGTCCTCTTGATAATATACCGTCAGTCTTCCAGATACTTCTTACCAATACTTTTTTACAGAAAGGACAAAAAGGATTTTAAAGTTTTTTCCTTATAAAAAATTTTTGGACTGGTGAGATGGCTCAGTGGAATAAGCACTTCCCTGGCAAGCCCAAGGGCCAGAGTTGAATCCCCGGTTCCGCCAAAAAAAAGAATTTTTTTTTCTTGAACTGGGTATATAGCTCAACAGCACAGCACCTACCTACCAAGTGCAAGGTACTGAATTTGATTCTTGGTACCAAAAAATGTTCTTAAAAGATGTGAACAATTAAGGGCTGGCCAAATAGCTCAGCAGATTAAAGCGCCTGCTTAGGCAAATGCAGGGGTCAGGGGTTCAATCCCCTGGCATGCCGAGAATGTGATTGAGACTGGGCATGATGGCGTGTGCCTGTAATCCCAGCACTTGGGAGGCTGTAAACAGGAGGATCACAGATCTACATAGTGAGACCTGTACTAACCACACACACACACACACACACACACACACACACACACACACACACACACACACAGAGTGAACAATTAGGTAATGGAAAGTAAAGCCGTTGAATGACTTTTGGTGTCATTACAAAGTTTAGCCTTCTTTTCTCAGTTACCTTTGCTCAGTGCTGGTGAATGTTTTAGAGCTTTCAATGATGCAAATATCCCACAGTGGCACATATGCCATAGGTTTGCCACCACAGCCTAGCATACCCTTTTTTCTTAGGCCAGCCTTAGTACTGGATCCTTTGTTTTCTTTGATTCAGAGAATAGTCCTACCTTTGTCTCTTCACTTTTCTTTCAGCTTTTTAAAAGAAGAAATGTAGAACTGATTAATGAAGAAACTGCCATGTTTGATAGTCTCCTCATGGACTCCTATGTGAGCTCTACCACTGGGGTAAGGCTCTTGTGCGTGCCTGAAGCAGGCCTGGGACGTGCCTAATTCTACAGAATGTAAATCAGATGGTTCATTACTGGCAGTTTTGCCAGTAATGCTAAGCTCTTTCTTCCATGAGTCATTTTGTAGGTGGTCAGCTTAAGTCCAGAAAGGTCCTCTTTTGTCTTTTCTTTTCTTTTTTTTTTTTTTTTCTTTTTTTGTGGAGCCAGGGATTGAACTCAGGCCCTCACACTTCCCAGGGAAGCACTTATTCCACTGAGCCATCTTCTTGGTCCCTAAGGTCCTCTTTTGGCAGAAATATACTTGACGAAGTATTTAAGGGAAGTATCTGTTAGTTGTATGAGTCACTGGGAAGCACTGTTGAATGTCCAAACTTGAAATAAGCATGGAGTAAATAAACCCTTTGGAGCCTGTTTCCTGTGCCATCCTCTTACCCTAAAGTCTTAGGAAGCAGGATAATGTGCTCATACCTGGCTACAATGTGGTTTGCAAAGTTCTGACTTTGTTTTATCTTTTAGGAGAGTGTGATCACACGAGAGATGGTGGAGATGCTCTTTTCAGATGATTCTGACTTACAGTTAGCAACCACACAGAAATTTCGGAAACTGCTCTCCAAAGGTACAGTTTGATTCTTCTCAGAGAAGCTCCACGTGATTCAGTCCCTTGTTTCTCGTCACTGACCTCATCACCTTCTCTCCAAGTTGAATGTGTAGATGCAGAGTCCTGAATATGGAGGGCCAAGTGTACTTATTGTTACCTTCTGTTGATAGTGCATCTCTTCTCCCTTGGTTATAAACTTAACAAGAGCAGAGAGTTTGGGTTTTGTTCACTGCTGTATGTTTACTATTGTGAACTGGGGGCACATAGTAATTATGAAAATTGGGTATGGTGGCACATGCCTGAATCCCAGCACTCTGGAGGCTGGCAGGAGGTTCAGTGTGAGTTTGAGGCCAGTATGAGCTATATAGTGAGTTCAAGGCTAGTTTGAACTATATAGCAAAATTTTGGTTCAAAAAGACAAAAAAAAATGGCTAGCCAAAATAGCTCAGCGATTTAAAGCACCTGCATGCAGGTACAGGGGCTGGGGTTTGATCCCCGGGCCTGCTATGCTGGCCACGTCACGTTCCTGGGGCTTGCTGAGAAGGCAATTGAGTCTGGGTGTGGTGGGAGGAACCTGTAATTCCAGCTCTTGGGAGGCTGTGAACAAGCAGATCAATACGAGTCTGATCGAATAGTGAGACCCTGAACACCCTATAGAGCCTTCCCTAAAAATACAAAAGAAGAAAAAAAAAAAAGAAATTAGAGACCAAATATGGTGGCAGAGGCCTATAATCTCAACACTGGAGAGGCTGACAGGAAGATTGTTGTGAGTTCAAGGTCAACCTAGGCTGTATAGCAAGATCTGTCTCAGAAAACTCCAATAAAACAGAACACTGCTAGTCTTTTTTTTTTTTTTCCAATGTATTTGGTTGTTACAGGTTCTCATTTTGCAACTTGGACTCATAGTGATCCTCCTGCTCTCAGCTTCCACAGTGCAGGGATTACAATGAACCATGGTCCCTGCGCTTGCCTAAGCAGGTGCTTTAATCTGCTGAGCTACCTTGCCAGCCCCTGCTGGTCTTTCTTTGAAGGGAAATATGTAACCAGGTGTGGTGGTACATACCTGTAGTCCCAGGACTCAAGAGTCTAGGCAGAGAGATTGCTGCAAGTTCAAAGCCAGCCTCATCTGTATAGTGAGTTCAAGGCCAGCGTGAACTTCTGGCAAGATCTTCTTCCAAAACAAAAAAATAGGAAGGACTAGGATGGTAGTAGATCAACCAAAGCCTCTCCTGACTTTTTATCTTTTTTTATCTCCCTCTCTTTCAGAGCCTAGTCCTCCAATAGATGAAGTTATCAACACTCCAGGAGTAGTGGACCGGTTTGTGGAATTTCTGAAGAGGAATGAGAATTGTACATTACAGGTAAAGCCTGAGGATACTAACGACAGAGGGAAGCACTTCACCTGAGAAACTGGTGGGCTGTTTATTTGACACAACTCTCAGGAAGCAGAAAAGTGATATAAGGAGCTATTGAAGGAAGCTGTCAGTTTCCTCAGCAACCTTGACTTCAGAGAAGAACCAAAATCTCTTCCTTAGAGCAATCTCAACAATAACTATATGGAGTAATTAATGCACTTGTTAATTAAGCATGTGTCACTTCCACAGTGTATGTGTATACTTGAGAACATGTTGCACACAATGTATAATTTTATCTACCAAAACATTCGTGTGTGTGCGTGTGTGTGGCTCAGTGGTAGAGCTCTTACTTAGCATGCACAAGGCTAAAGGTTCAATCCCCACCACTACGAAAACGATTTTTTTTAAAACAATTTTTTTTGGTAATGTCTAAGGGAAGACACAAGAATATGGCAGGCTTGCCATTTCATTATAAATCAGTGTCAATTCCACTTGCTGGTTTGTTTTGTTTTGTTTTTTGTGGAACTGGGGATTGAACTCAGGCCCTTTGTGCTTGCCAGGGAAGTGCTTCTTCTATTAAACCATCTCCCCAGCCCTGTGCTTGCTGTTTTGGCCAAGGGAAATTGTTAGCCTCTCTGTCTTCTCAGAGATGGATGGTAAATAAATCTATTTGAACTTACCAGACACTTGGCTGATAGAGACTTTAAGAGGCCATCTCACTCTTAGCTTCAGAAATGAAGAAGGTGGGGGAACTATCCACTCAGGCCCCCCTCCTGTCCCTCTCTTGGATGGGAGCTTTCTTTTCAATAAATCTATTCTGTTTATAACCTCCATTTGTTCTTAAAATTCATTCTTCAGTTTTAGAGAATATGAACTCATACAGGTCAGGTCCAGAGATTGTTTTTTTCCCTGTATCAAACCTATCAAAGCCAGCAAGATAGCTTGGTGGTCTAAGCACCTGCCTAGCAAGTGCAAAGACTGGAGTTCAGTCCCTGGTACCGCATATTGAGTGAGCTCTGCGCAGCTGACACAGGAGGATTCACTACAAGTCTGAGCTGCCTAGTGAGATCTTGTACCTAATTAATTAATTAATTAATTGAAGAAGGTGAGATTCAAGAAATAAAAAGTGACCTGTGGTTTCTTGGTAGTATGGACTAGACCTGGACTGGCGGAAGTCTAATTCCTTCTTCCCATTGTGGCATATCACTGCTCTTTCTACCATTTCTTACAGGGAGAGAAAAGGATTATGTTTGATTTCAGTTTGATTGATTTTTGGGTACTAGGAATTGAATCCAGGGACTTAGGCATCCAGGTGAGCTCTATTCCTGCCGCCGCCGCCGCCACCACCCCGCCGCCGCCACCACCACCCCTTTTCTTGTAGACGGGCTCTCAGAAGATTGTTCAGAGTCCTCCAGCTTGTAACTGAGGTTGTAGGCATACATCATCATGCCTAGCTGCTTTTGCAGCTTATGGGCAAAAGGTGTACTACTTTGTTTTGTTCCGATTTGGTTTAGTTTGGCTTTTGGAGAAAGTATCTCACTATGTAGCCCAGGCTAGCCTTGAGCTCTCAGTCCTCCTGCCTTGGCCTCCTGAGTGGTATATGCTCCACCACACCTGGCAGAAACTTTGAGCCACTGATGAATGTGGCTGCTCTTTTCAGAATGACCTCTCAAGCATCCCTTAATCTCACTTTCAGTTTGAAGCTGCCTGGGCACTGACAAACATCGCCTCTGGAACCTCTCAGCAGACAAGAATTGTTATTGAAGCAGGAGCTGTCCCGATTTTTATAGAGCTGCTTAACTCAGACTTTGAGGATGTACAGGAACAGGTAATGCCCAGATTTGGCTTAACTCTTAATGGCAGTGGTATAGCCAAAAACATTTGGTCTCTGTCCCAGTTCTTGGCATGGTGTTCTGAAAGCCCACGGAGTCTCTGCATCCTGTCTGTAGTCTTCAGATGGGCTTGGTCATCAGAAAGACAAACACAGCATTAGAGGCCAGGAACTCTCAGCCATCCCTTTTCAGGAAGTGGGAGGAAGGAGACTGGAGATTGAGTTGTAAATGTTCTTAACTCTTATGCTTCCCTGGCAAGCGCAAGGGCCTGAGTTCAATCCCCAGTTCCGCATAAAAAGGGAGAGGGCAGGGAGATGGCTCAGTAGGATAAGCACTTCCTTGGCAAATGCAAGGGCCTGAGTTCAATCCCCAGCTCTACAAAAAAATATAATTAAATAAATAAAAATAGAACTTTTACATTAGTGGGCACATCTTTGTGCTGGAAAGGTAGCAGAGGGTATGGAAGCTCTATACAACCAGCCCTCCATACCTTGCCATATGCCTCTCTCCTATTTGACTGTTCACCAGTTTTGTCTTTTATAATGAACTAAGTAAACATCCATAGCTTTCTTGACTTTGCTGAGGCATTCCTGCTAGTCATCAAAGCTGAGAGAATTGTGGAATCCCCAAAATTACCTCTGGTCAGAAGTAAAGCAGTTGTTGGGACTTGGGTTTAGTCCAATAGGGACAACCCTATAAGATAGATGTGTGGCATTTGTGCATTAGTGTCAAAATTGAATTGAATTGTTGGATGTGCGATTTGTGTTAGAAAAGAAGCACCACTGCCAGCTGTGATTGTGCATGTCTGTAATCTTAGCACTTGGGAAGCTGAGGAAGGAGGGTCACTGCAAATTTAGGGCAAGCCTAGGCTACATTGTGAGTTCAAGTCCAGCCTTTCTCATAATTAAAAAGAGAGAAAAACACATGATACTCATTTCTCAGTACCCACAGATCATAGAGATAAAATGATAATTTCTATTTTTCTCATTGAAGTATTGCTGGTTAGACAGATATGAAGAGTGGTAATGGAATGTTCCTCCATTTCTATAGTTACAAGATTGCAATTTGGTGATTCCTTTGTCCTTTCCTGGGGAGGGGAGGGGTGCCAAGATTTGATTTAAGTTCTCTGGCTACAGTATAGCTGTCTTCAGAATTTCCACAGGGAGGTTGCCTGAGCTTGTTTGTGTTTTGAACCCTGACATTGTTGTCAGCCAGTGAATACTCTGTAGTATTATCTATAAAGTAGTCGATAATACCAGGTGCTATGGATGACAGTTCCATCATCCTCTTTTCAGGCAGTCTGGGCTCTGGGAAACATAGCTGGAGACAGTTCCGTTTGCCGAGATTACGTCTTGAACTGCTCCATCCTTAATCCTTTGTTAACGTGAGTAATTACACTCATTCGTGCCTGGGCATCTATAGGGTGGTCATGTGACAAAGTCATTTGGGAGCAGCTTACTTGCCTTGTAAGATGATAGGTAGAAAAAATAATAAAAAGATGATAGGTAAATACAAAAACTGCAGAAGTACATTCTGATCACCAAAGTAAAAGTTATGGGCCAGAGAGATGGCTCAGTGGATTAAGCGCTTCCCTGGCAAGCACAAGGGCCTGAGTTCAATCCCCAGTTATGCCAAAATAAATAAATAAAAGTTATCTTTTGAAAGTTAGAATATTACGCCCCTGTTCTGTGTCAAGGAGGATTTTATTCCCTACCTCATGATGTCGTAGAACTTCACATTAGTCATAGCTGCCTTACTGAGGCAGGGAGAAAGGCAGGACAAGTCTGGAAAATAAGCCAGCCTTCTCTACAGGATACATTGACATGCTAGTATATTATACATGGCTACATTGGACAGTTCTATTGTAATTCATGGATCAAAGACCCATGAAAGGTCATCTAGACTCTTCCCATCCCTCCCTTTCCCCATATCCTTAGCAAAAACTAAATCTAAAGCAAAAGAGATGAACTATTTGTTTATTTTTATTTTTTATTTTGGTACCGGGGATTGAACCCAGGACCTTAGGCTTGCCAGGCAGGCACTTATGCCCCTGAGCTATCACCCCGGCCCCCACAGATCCTTAAGAAAATTCTTCCATCCTGCGTGGGTAACACCTTCTCACTGGACCTTCAGCTTTCCTTTCCAATAAGAACACTACTTGTCCCCAACCCGTACCTAGAAAGCTGTGCATGCTTACTGAAGATCTGGCTTCTGTTCCATCTCTATTATCAGTGATGTGCATTAAGCCACAGTTCGTTCTAATCTCATGTGCAGAGATCAGCCAAACTGCTGTGTTGATTGAGGTGGGTGGGTAGGAAAACTAGGCTTTTACAGTCTTAGGGAGTCTCACTGAGTTTGTTTCCTGGGATATGGTGGCAACAGCCCTAAGCTGGGGCATCAGTGCACAGGATCTGGCTTTGCCTTTTTCCTTCAGACTCCTTACCAAGTCCACAAGACTGACAATGACACGAAATGCAGTTTGGGCCCTGTCAAACCTTTGCCGAGGGAAGAACCCACCCCCAGAGTTCGCAAAGGTGAGAAAGCTGCCTGCCAGCCCCTGCATGATAGTAGATTTCACTATATGAAATTCTTAAGTTGGATATTCCTTGAGGCCTCAAATAATGGGAACCTGAAAGAGGCAGTTGTCGGTGAAGAAGGTGATCTTGTATACCTGACGGTAGAGTGAAGATTTAAAGATCCTAGGATCAAGAATTACTATTTGGGGGCCAGGGAGATGGCTCAGTAGAGCCAAGGGCCTGAGTTCGATCTCCAGTTCCACCAAAAATAAAAATATATATATATATATATATACTTTTGGAGAGTTGGTAGCAGTGTTAGGCTCAGTGATAGAGTCAATGTACCCCTGTCTCGCAGTGAGTCCTTTTCACTCTGCTTCCAACAGGTCTCTCCGTGTTTGCCTGTATTATCTCGCCTACTCTTCAGCAGTGATTCTGACTTGCTGGCAGATGCTTGCTGGGCCCTCTCTTACCTGTCTGATGGCCCCAATGAGAAGATCCAGGCAGTTATAGACTCTGGAGTGTGCCGGAGATTGGTAGAGCTTCTGATGTGAGTAGACAGGGTAAAGGTTCCTTCAGCTTCTCCAAGCTCTCATGAAGAGCTGCAGCCCCCAGTTTGCTGACTTTTCCAAAGGTTTGGAGCCATGAGAATGTTGTCACCGTGGGTGGCCAGCAGGGCTTAACATGGTCTACTGGTCTTCCATTGATCAGATCTTCCTCCTCTGTAGGCATAATGATTATAAAGTGGCTTCTCCTGCTCTGAGAGCTGTGGGTAACATCGTCACAGGAGATGACATCCAGACACAGGTAAGGAAGATGTAAAAAATCTTATTTCAGGCCAGCTATGGGAGAGCACTATGGAAAGCTGTCAGTGGACAAAAGCTTTCTCTGCCTGATAGGAAGTAACACAGTCTAGCAGAAAGCATGACTTTAATTTAAAAAAAAAAGTCCAGCTTTGCCTCTGTATGATTAGGGGCAGCTTGTTTTTGCTACAAATTAGAAACAAATCATCATCTACTTGGTGCTTGTGAAAGAAAACTAAGTAGAATAACTGGACTTCCTGAGACATAAGGTAGCTATTAAGCCTGAGTCATGATTCTTTTCAAATATTGAGAGCTATGGAACTCCATACCTACTTCCTAGACCTTTAGGAGCCCACAGACATTATCTCATGTTATTTTCATGCCAGTAACTCCTCCCAGCCAGACATGGTGACATGAACTGTGGGGACTGAGATGAGAATCGCTTGAGTTTGAAAGCAGCCTAGAAAATATAGTGAGAACCCATATAAAAAATAAGAATAGTAAAATGAAAGCACCTCTCCAGTGAGATAAACAGGATTCTCTGTTTAAAGGGTATAGAAATGTGAGTAATTCTTCAGATCTTGGATAGTTGCATAATTCTGTGGGCTTTTTTTTTTTTTTTTTTTTTTTTTCTTGGTGAAGTGAGTTGAGACAGGGTCTCGCTCTGTAGCCCAGGCTGGCCTTAAACTCATGGCATTCCCCTGCCTTAATAGGTAAACAGTGTCTCAAACTTACACCCTTATTTTCTAGATCATTTTATGTGAAGGTATGCATATGTATGAACACATGCATATTAAAGTGTAATATAAGTCAGTGTAGTTTACTCTGCCATAAAGGAGGATAAGCTTGAGATATTTCTAGGTAAATGGGTACACCCTGGGATCATTCTCTTAAGTGAAATAAATTGATCATGTGTAAATATCGCATTGTTTTTTTGTTGTGAGAAGCCAAAAGTGTAAATAAGGACCAAAATATAATAGAAAATGGGAAAAAGTGTTGAAATGAGAAGGGGAAGAAGAGGGTGGAAGAGAAAAGAAGGGACAAAAAGGAAAAATTGGAAACAAAGCAAAGCTTGGTAAATAGAAGAGGAACTGAAAGGGGAACGAAGAGGAATGGGAAAAAAGCAAGAGATACCTTGTACATGTAGGAATCTCCTGTGAAGAATGTTATAACTAAGTATGTTTGGAACAAAACTTTTTTAAAAAATGAAAATAAAAATGTCTGCCCAGTGTAGTGGCACATACCTGTAATCCCAGCACTTGGGAAGGTGAGGCAGTAGGACTGCCACATGTTTGAGGCCAGACTGGGCTATATAATGAGTTCATTGAGGACCAGCCTAAACTCTGTGAGACCCCCTCAAAATAATAAATAACACAAAATTTACCATTTTTAACCATTTCAAAATGTAAAATTTGACAATAAAATAAAAAACAAAACGCTAGGTGTGGTGGCACAGGCCTGTAATCCCAGCACTTAGGAGGCTGAAGCAGGAGGATTGTTGTGAGCTCGAGACCAGCCTGAGCTACAAAGTGAGCTTAAGGTCAGCCTGAACTGCATAGCGAG
Source organism: Ctenomys sociabilis (assembly GCA_004027165.1). Taxonomy (NCBI): domain Eukaryota; kingdom Metazoa; phylum Chordata; class Mammalia; order Rodentia; family Ctenomyidae; genus Ctenomys; species Ctenomys sociabilis. The sequence goes on from PVKA01052706.1 coordinate 9,827, forward strand.
ACCCTGTCTCAAAAAGACAAAAAATCAAAAACAAAACAAAATGTAAAATTCAATAACTATCCAACCATCCATATACAGGACTTTGTATTATCTCAGACTGAAACTACATTGAGAAATGCAATTCTCAGACTGGGCATGGTAGCATGCACCTGTAATCCCAGCACTTGGGAGGCTGAAAATGGAAGAATCACTATGAGACCGATCTGTGTAATAAGATCCTAAATACATTTTTTTAAAAAGGATCTGTCCAAAGATCAAAATAAATTGATTTTAAAAAATGCAGTTCTCTTCTCCCCAGTCCCTAGTGATCACTGTTGTACTTTCTTTTTTTTTTTTTTTTTTTTTTTTTTTTTTTTTTTTTTTTTTGTCTTTTTGAGACAGGGTTTCACCATGCAGTCCAGGCTGGCCTTAAGCTCACTTTGTAGCTCAGGCTGGTCTCGAACTCGCAACAATCCTCCTGCCTCAGCCTCCCGAGTGCTGGGATTACAGGCATGCGCCACCACGCCCGGCTTCACTGTTGTACTTTCTATGTCTGAGTGTTCTGGCCATTTTATCTCAGTAGAGTCTGCCTTATTTCACTGAATATCATGTCTTCAAGGTTTGTGTCCTGTATTTCCCCGAAAATGAAACTGGTTCTTATATTAATTTTTGCTCCAAAATATGCTTTCCAGAGAAAGCATCTGTTTCCTTCTAGAAGTTGAGAAGGGCTTATTTTCAGAGGATATCTTATTTTATATGTCTCAGATTATATACATCTCAGAGAAATACCTATTTGGGTCCTCTCTTTTCTTGGTATGATACTGGGAATTGAGCCCAGGACCTCACACATGCTGCACAACTACTATGCTGAACTAAATTCCCAGCCCTTTTGCCCATTTTTCAGTATATTTGCTGCCCAAGCAAGCACATGTTCAATTTTTATATGGGTTGTTTAGGAGCTTTATTTATTTATTTAGGTGGAACCAGGGATTGAACTCAGGCCCTTGCACTTGCCAGGCAAGCACTTCTACTGAGCTATCTCCCCGGCCCCAGGAGCACTTTTTGTTGTTTAGTTGTAGGATTTATTTATATATTTTAGATATCAATCCCTTATTCGGTTTTTTTTTCCTTTTTGTCAATACTGAGGATTAAACCCAGGGCCTCAGGCATGCTGGGCAAGCACTTTGCCAGTGAGCTACATCCTGAATCCTAAATACATGTTTGCAAATAATTTCTGTTGTACTTTTACTTTTTTTTCTTCTTTTTTACTATTTATGCTATCTTATACAAACTTTTTTTCTGTTTTTGGTTAAGTGCAAATATCTAATATTTTTTCATTTCCCGTGCTCTTGTTGTAGGTCATTCTTAACTGTTCAGCCCTCCCTTGCCTCCTCCATTTGTTGAGCAGCTCCAAGGAATCAATTCGAAAGGAAGCTTGCTGGACCATTTCAAACATCACTGCTGGCAACAGGGCTCAAATACAGGTAAACAGCATGGAAGCCAAGGCATGTTAGGAGGCATCAGAACATGAGAAGCTGTATCATGTTTGCTTCCAGAGAAAGCATCTGTTTCCTTCTAGAAGTTGAGACCAAAGGCTGGGCATGATGACACGTCACAGCGGAGGATGGGGCAGGAGGATCAAAAAGAGCCAGGGAGATAACTCAGTGGCATAAGTGCCTGACTGGCAAGCATAAGGTCCCAAGTTGTAATCCCTGGTACTGAGAAGTGGAAAAAAAAGAAAAAGGTGCCAGGTACAAAAAAAAAAAAAAAAAA
>PVKA01052707.1:0-11577 GCA_004027165.1 Ctenomys sociabilis
GGGTGGGTGGGTGGATGGATGGATGCATGGACTGATGGATGCATGCATGCATGGATGGATGGAAAAGTGGGTGACAAGTTATCATGTGAGTTATAATACAATAGATCCTGTACTTTTCTCTCCCAGAATACTAATGCTATATGGTGTTAATAATTGTGCCATGGTGCTAAAAGTGTTCCTATAGTCCAAAAAGTTTGCAGAAATGCACAATAAAAAATGCAAAATGAATTTTTTTTTCAATGTGGGGTTGAGTCCAAGGAGAGCTAACTTATGTCTTCAGCCTTTTATTTTTATTTTAACACAAGGTCTCACTAAATTGCAGAAGTTAGCCTCAGACTTGTGGTCCTCCTGCCTCAGCCTTCCAAATAGCTAGGATTATTGATAGGCATGTAAATTAAAAAGATTCAAATAGACTGCATATCGTTCTGCCTTTTTTGCCCTAGAATGCAGCGCAGTTGTTATTAGGAAATAAGTAACATAATCAAATGAATAAAAACATGAGAGTAATGTACTATTAGAGGCTTCATTCATTCAACAAATCCTCATTGATCATCTCTTTGCAGACACTGAACCAAGCTCTAGGGAGGCAATGGAAGCAAAAATAGAGAACTTCTGCTCTCTGCAGAGTACAGTTCAATAAGGTAGACAAACAATGCTATGATCTGAATGTTTTTGTCCCTCAAATTCCATATATCAAATTAAACTCCAGTGTGGTTTATTAAGAGGCGGAGCCCTTGGGGAGGTAAATATATGATGAAAGCTCTGCCCTTATTAATTTGTACATTTATAAAAGGGACTGGAGAGGAATGCATTTGCTCTTTCTGCCATTTGAAGATGTATAAAAGGTATTATCTATGAAACACAGAGCCCTCATCCAATACTGAATTTGCTTGTGCCTTGACCTTGGTCTTTACAGACTCCACTCTGAACTGGGCTATCCATTTCTGTTGTGTATAAGTGACCCAGCCAAAGGTAGTTTAATGCAGCATCCTGAACAGGGTAAGACAGACATAAACAAAAAAATCTGCAGGTGAATGTGAAATTAAAATTATGATATTCATGGCCATGGAAAAGGTATTCAAAAGCGCAATGTTCAGAGGTTATTGAAAGCTAACAAAGGAGTTGGGAACTAGGACAAAAGGAGAAATTAATAAGGCAAAGCAAATGCATGGAATTGCTGGGGAAAGTGATGAATGACAAAGAAACGTGTTAGAGTCCTGTAGCTGAAGAAGCGTCTCACGTAGAGAAGACAAAAATGAGGCAAAAATGGCCCAGAGTGGGAGCGATGAGTTCAGCCAGAAAAGGTAGAGCAGATAGGACATAGGAGGCTAGACAAGGCACCCACTGGCCACATCAGCTTTGAATTTTGAAAAGATCAATTTGAAGAGAAATAATTGATCCCAAGACAAAAAGAGAACATATATAAGGATAGCCTGGAGCACCTCCTATTGACAGAAAGTAAGAAAATGTGCACTCGTGTGTGCGCGCGAGCACACACACACACACACACACACACACACGAGTTTGTCAAAAGCAACTCCTATACTTGTCCAGAACCAACATCACAATAATTTGAGAAAAAAAAAATAAAAAGTAGTATTAAATCATAAACCAAAGTAGAAAATAAATATTCATGAACCCATATTGACATAAACAAATGATTGGATAAATAAATAAACAGGGGAAATTGACAAGCCTATTGGGCAGAAGTATTGCAAATAATTTATGTAGCTACTTTGTCATCAAGGATCTGGAGTATAAATCCTCACTGCTTAAATGTAAGAGGCTAAAAATGACTTCTTTCCAAAAAGTGTAAAAAAGAGAAAGCAGCTTTACAGAGGATAAACTACTGTGTGTTCCTCTGATATCACATGATGACAGTGTCTCTTTCTCTCTGTGGTCTTTCTCTCAGATACTCACAGGCCAAGTGGATTCCTGACAAAATACTAGTTGAGGACATTCCACAAAATACCTGACCAGTATCTCTCAAAATTGATAAGGCCATCAAAACAAGGAAAGTCAGAGAAACTACCACTGCCCAGAGGAGCCAAAAATGATAGAATTACTAAATATAGTATATTCTAGAAGAGATCTAGACACTGAAACTGACATCTGGAAAAACTAAGGAACCCAAGGAAAGTGTCAACTTTAGTTAACAAAAATGGCAGCAATATACTGGTTTATATATTGATTGCAAAAAATATACTATTCCCATCTACAATGTTAATAATAGAAGAAACTGTGTGAGGGACATATAGGAACTCTTCATTCTATTTTTAAAATTTTCCCATACAACTAAAATTCTTCTAAATAAAACTTTTTTAATAATGTCACTATATAACTCTGTCTGGCTTTGAACTCTCTATGTAGCCCACGCTGACCTCCAATTCCCACTCCTCCTGCCTTAGCATCCTAAGTGATGGGATTTCAGGCATGTACTCTACACCCAGTGAAAGGTTTATTCTTAAATATGATCATTTGGGCATCATTCTGAACATTAGAAGGGTGAAGAAACTAGTTAGGGAAAGAAAAGATAGTGTCTTGGCTGTAGTAATTGCAGTAAAGTTAGGGAGAAGAGCTGTGTGCCGTTATACAGGAGGATACGTGAAAAGAAAAGAGTCATGAAAAGGAGTTGGGTAACTCCACTAGGTACACAACAATCCGCAAAAGAGACAGAAGGAGACACTGGTACTCAGTTCTCAGCATCCAAATACCAGTCTCCAATAAAAAGACTGGAGAGTCCTTTGAGAAAATAACTGATTCTGAATTCATCTTCTAGAACTTCTGCATCAAAGAACGAAAACGAGGATGGCTTCAAATGTTAGATATGTATTCCTTCATAGTTCAGGAAGCTGAAAGTTAGGGAAAAGCCATGCTGTCCCTGTAGGCGCTGGGGAGGATCTTTCCACAGGTCTTGCAGTTCCTGGGGATTCCAGCCTTCCATGGCTGTGATCACTTGGCTCTAGTCTCCACATCATCATTGCATCACCTCTTCTCTGTGTGCCCCTTCTTCCCCTGCATCTGCACAAACCCATCTCTCCATGTGCTTGCAATACCAGTCACCAGATGAGGCACCGTCATCCCCCGCTACAACCTCAACCTAACCTCCTCACTTCTGCAAAGGCCTTCTTTCCAAATGAGACCACATTAATGGATGTCATAGATTTCTAACTTGAACATTTTGATGTAAGGGACATAAGTTAATTCACCACAGGTTGCTTGACTAAGGCTCAGAAAGATGAACCTGGAACCTCTTCTGGTAGCAGAGAGTAATGACAAACTCAAGAAAGAATGAGAAAGCTTCGAAAGAACAAAGACACGATTGAAAGAGCTGTCGATAGTCAAGCTCCAGTAAAAAAAATAAATAAATAAATAGTGACAAGGATGGAGAGCATCCAGAGAATAAATACTCATGAATTTATACCAAATAAAGAATTGGATAGCAAATAAATGAAGGTGATGAGACAGGTTTTTCTTGAAGTAGAACACCAATTAATAATTGAAGAAGAATGATGGAAGTAAAGGTCACCACCTGGAAAAGACCAAATCCATGATACATGCATGAAGGAATCCCCCATTGGTGGATGCTGAAGTCAGTGAGAGAAAGTGTGATGAGAAATAGGCTATTTGGAAAGTCTCAAAATATCTCCTCATGAGACACTTACTAATTGCAACGGGGGAAAAAGGAGCTTGGTATTGCAGGTCTGTGGTAGGCACTTCCCTTACGGAGTAAACAAAGTTGATGCCCTAGAAGGAGACAGACTGACTTCAGGCTACTCCTGATATGATCACCCTACAAAAGGGGGCATGAGGGGGTTAGACTTTTGTGGAAATCTTCCTAGAGATGCAGAACTCAAATCTGATCATGAAAGGTGCTGAATAAACCCAAATACTCTATAAATCAGCTGATTAATATTCTCTATACTTTTGGAAATGCTCAAGATCATAGGCAATAAAGACTGAGGAACTGCTCCAGGTTAGAATAGCCTGAGGGAAGGGGCAAGCCAAGAAAGGGCAGGACTCTGAATCCAATCTTGAAGCGGAAAAAGAACATTGTAGCGGGTGATGCATTGTGTCAACTTGAGAAGTTGAAAGCTTGGCCGGATGAGCTCTGGAGCTCCACACCCTAGGGCAAGGAGGGGCATGCAAGACCCGCCCTGGAGTGACTCAGTACAAAAAGGATATAAAAGGGAGTTGAGGAAGGATTCTATGCACCACTCGCTCTGGCGCTCCCTGATCTTCGCAGCCACATCACTTCCTTGGAGGAGCTCTCGTCTGCAGTCAGAGCGAGGAAGGGCGCCACCTCACCTGAGGAATTCTAGTCTTCGCAGTCAGAGTGGAAGGAGGGGGGAGAGGCTTGCCAGAAGCCGCAGCTACCTCTCCTCCCTTTGCTCTCTGTTGTTTTCCGCTGTCATGAATTGCTGCCCTCTTCCATGTGCCAGTCTGCCTTGGAGCCAGTGGAGTATGGCCTAAAACCTCCAGGAACTGTGAGCTAAATAAACCTTTCCTTTCTCAATTTTGGATGTCAGGTATTTTGTCTCAGCAATGAGGAAAAAGTAACTGACACAAACATCAATGAGAAAATGGACAGATTTTGAGCTAATTCTGGAGATCAAATAAAAGTGTTCCATTAGTGTTAATTTCCTGGTCCTGCTAATGGTGTTCTAATTATGCACTATGGAAAAACAGAATGCAATTTCTTTGGCAACTTTTTGGCAAACCTAAAATTATTTTATAAGTAGTCAATAATTAGGGGGAAAAGTGAACAGACATTAGTCATTTTAAAAGTGAAACTAACAAGACCTAGAGATAGATCAACATTGGAAAAGATCATAAATATTTCTTCCCTGACTTCTCCTTTACATGACAAAATGGCAGTGACAATATTCCCCAAAGGAAAGAGAATAGGGCAGAGTCTTTGTTATGCTATTTCTAGATGTCCCCGCAAAGCCTCATGCATTCATAGCTGGGTGTTTCAGAGCTGCTGGACATAGGTTCTGTGATCCTGGGATCCTAGTGTGTGGCCCTTTAGTCCACTCACTGGAATCAACATGGCTATGAGTATGGCTGAGTGGGCTTACTGAAGGCAGAAGTCACACACTCTGGGTGTAGGTGGCACCACCCAAAAGGTTCAAATCCTGGATGGGATCAAAGAGAAAGACAGGCTGGCTGCTTGCTGCTTGCTGCTTGCCACTTCCTGCCTGCCTCACCATAGACTGTTTCTCCTCTGCCAGACTACACCGTCTTGGTGCCAGCTGACTGTGGACTGAAGTCTCCACAAACTGTGAACAGAAATAAACCTTTCCAACCTTAACTGTGGGTGATCAGAAAAGTAACTAACACAGTCATTTGTTAGATAAAAGAATGCCAGAAGGGAGTTTAGGATAATTTGAGATTGAGGTGTTTGAAGTGTCTAAGAGAAGACATCCAGTAGGCAGTTGGGCATAGGTATGTAAAGTTTGGGACACTGGAAAAGGTCAGTGAAAGCTTTCCAACTCTGACTATTGAAGCAATGCATACAATGAGTTTCCTATAGAAACAATACAGCACCAAGAAGCAGATGACTTAGTGTGGGGAGCAGGCTGGGACCCCACAGTTACCTTCAAGAGTATACAACCAATGTCTTCCCAAGTCCACAGTACCTCCTAATACCACCCCTCTGAAGATATAACCTTTAACACAGGAACCTTTGGCAGCACTGCTACCTCCAAACCATAGCAGCCAGGAGCCAAGAGCTGCCTCTAGCCAACAACAAGTGAAACATCCAGTGCTAGGGGCAAAGACATGCATTGGCATGTGCGTTCTTCTCCCTGAGCACTGGGATCCAACCCAGCTACTGTCTCTGCCACCGCCTATGTGATGTAGCAGTAGTAATAGGTTCTCACAGAAGTGTCAACTCTACTATGAACTGTGCACAAGGGGTTCTAGGTTGTGGCCTCTTTATGATCCCCAAGCCGCTGCCACCAATACCCTGCTGCCCACTGAAAAACTGTCTTACGTGAAACCAGTCGCTGTTGCCACAGATGTTGGAGTCCAGTGCTATGAAAGATAAGGAAGCCACTGGCACAGCCATTCCATGCCCGGATTTAGGACCCAAAGGAACTGTAAGTGCCACTATCTTGGTCAGGTGTGATGGGACATGCCTGAAATCCCAATGTTTGAGAGGTCAACGCACAAGGATACTATGAGTGCAAGGCCAACCTGAATTGTATATTGATTTAAGTCTCTAGGTATTGTGGTAATTTATTAGACTGAATAGAAAACTAAGTCCTTTGTCTTCAGAGAGGGTAAGGCTTCTGCACAGGATTTTTTCTGCTTGACCCTCTGACCAAATTTCCGCCATTCTCCACCCTCCCTGGTGCCTGAGAAGTGAAGTCTATGGACTACACCAGCCAGTGCCTTTGCCCTCTGGCTATGGATTGAGACTGGCTAATGGGCAGAGCCCAGTGAAAGGCAGAGAGCAGAGGAAGAGGTCAGGGTGGTCTCCTCTGATTCCCCCACCGTGCTGCATGTGAAGTGTCCCTGACTGTGGGCTTGACTCCATCACCAAAGCTCCTGGGAAGTGACAACATCCCATAGCTTCAAGACTCTCTAGTTGCCAGGAAAACAATCCTTTCAGTGGGCTCTCCTTAGTCTTATCCTTTTTACCTGACTCTACTGGATTCTGGCCAGTGTGCTAACAGGAACAACCTTTAAGCTAGAAAGCTACAGTGAGGCTGGGACATGAAGTTGCAGACCTTAAAATTATTTTTTAAGAAAACATAAATTGAAGGCTAGTGAGATAGCTCAGCAGGCTAAAGCACCTGCTTAGGCAAGCTTAGGCAAACACAGGGACTGTGGTTAGATCCTCAGCACCACATGCCATGCCAGCCCTGCCCCCAGGAAGGGATGAGCCGGCCAGAGTCTGGGCATAGTGGCACACACCTGTAATTTCCAATGATGGGTATGCTGAAAGCAAGAGGATCACCATGAGTTTGAGCTGCATAGTGAGACCCTGCAACAGCCAAACACATGAAGGAAAGAAAGAAAGAGAGAGAGAGAGAGAGAGAGAGAGAGAGAGAGAGAGAGAGAGAGAGAGAAGAAGAAGAAGAAGAAGAAGAAAGAAGAAAGAAAGAAAGAAAGAAAGAAAGAAAGAAAGAAAGAAAGAAAGAAAGAAAGAAAGAAAGAAAGAAAGAAAGAAAGAGAAATAAAGAAATCACATCTCCTTTGGTGGGATGTATATGCAAAGAAATTAAAGATATGCCCTTTGAGATCTGTAGACCTGCGTCCACAGTGCAACTCTGAAGGGACTGAACCTCGTTGAAGCTCTATTTCTTTATCAGCAACACAGAGCTAACACCAGATACTCCATAAAATTGCCAGAAAGATTAGATGTAGGAACTGTGTAAAACATAACACCACATAATTAACAAAATTATTTTTTAAGAAAACAGAAATTGAGGGCCAGCAAGATAGCTCAGCAGACTAACCACCTGCTTAGGCAAGCACAAAGACCATAGTTTAAACCTCAGCACCACATGCTGTGCCAGCCCCACCCCCAGGATGGGCTGAGCAAGCCAGAGCCCACTAAAAGGATTGTTTTTATAGTAAGCAGAGAGTCCTGAAGCTATGGTATATTGTCACTTACCTTAATATTTCAATATCTTGAAACCACAATGCTCCCTACTATGGTTTCATTACCATCCTGCTAAGCCTACTGGACCCCAAGTGTCACTTTATACTGTCCACAAAACTGAAAGTGACAGTGACTATCAACTGAATAAGATTCCAGAAGCATGCACAGAGCACCCCTAACCCATTGTGCCCCAGCCCAGCTTTGCAGAGCTGCTGCACTGAGTGCCACACGCCACACTTGTGTGCAACTGTCTGGTTCAAAGGCACCACTCAGCCTGTCCAGGAGCCGCTGCTGTCCAGCACCTCGGTGCTACTCAGAGTCTAATTACTCTGAGTGAATTCTTGTCACATTGAATTTTCTCCTTCTGAGGTCATGCCAGACAGGTTTTTGAATGTGCAAAGCACAGGGGAAGGGAAAGAGTGGGAATCTGCACATGGTGACATTACCAGGAACATGTTTTGACTTCAGCTCTCAGTTCTTAGAAAGGGCAATGTTGTATGCCACATTTGTGGTGGTTCCAGCTATGTTTTAATGAGTCCCTGAATACTGACAGGAGGGCCACTTAGACCTGAGTAATTGGGTCACCATTATTTCCCAAGGACTTGGAGCTGGCTTCATGAGCTGAATTACTGGCATAAATGCTGCTGGTGGACCCAGTTCAAAGTCACTGGAAGGTAAGAGAGGGAAAAAGAGGACCAGGAGCCACAGCTGACAGAGGTGGACAGCAAAGCCCAACCACAAGCCAGATGGACCTGGAGTCCCAGCTCTGCTGCAACTAGAAAAGGCAGAGCAAGTCATCAGCAGCCTTCATCCTTTCAGCTCCAGCTTTGTGATTTTACATCATTCACTTCATGCTCCTCTATTATGTACTTAATTTCCTTTGCTTAAATCAACTCAATATCTTACAAAAATAACTGTGTGTTGATTGAAAATTGTGTATTGTGGCCACCCATAGAAAGCTGGCATCACTTGCCATTAATAGAAAACAATTAAAATAAGTACAGTGAGAATGAGCCCAGTTGCTGGTTTCTGGCCTCTGTCTGTGGAATCATCTGAAACTGTGGTTCACTGTCTCTTTGTTTAAAAAAGAGAGGTTGAAGAGTGTTCCAGCCCCAAACAAACTTTTCTCCAATATTAAGAAACATAAAAAGATAATGGAAAATGAAATAACTTTTGGTTGTTTTATTTAGTCTTATTTTATGCCAGATCACTTGAGAATGCATCAGCAGGTGTCCTGCGGGGTACCCACTGGCTACAGTGGACTCCTCCCTGCTGCTGACCCCTACACCCAAGCAAAGATGGCCATAAGTCATGCTTTGGAAACTGAGACATGTTAAAAGATATAACTATTATAATGAATCCCCTCCACATAGCACCTCAGATGCTCTCTTCTGCTTCTCAGAGAACCAATGCTGTTTCCTGGGAAATGGCAGGAGAGACCAGGCTTCATATCGCACCTGTGAGGAGCCTACGGACATCCCTGTGACGTGGAGGGGAAGCACAGCCCCGTAAAGCAGCATCCACAGTGCTATCTAAGGCTGGGGACAAAGCATCTTCATAGCTGGAACAGTGTTAGGGAGAAAGGAAGTTGAAGTTGGCCAAAGGAACAGAGATAGACATGGAAACCACTCTCAAGTCACCCTCCAGTGGCTGAACCCAACAGGCCGGCACCATTTTCTCCCTGACCAGCCCTAAGATCAGGGCAAATGTGTGGGTCAGGGTATATCTCAGATGGGCTTCTTCCCACTGTGCTTCCTGTAGTTGTGGCTGAAAGCTGGATGGCCCAGTGGAGCCCATAGGTTGGTCCATAGGTGACCATCCAACTGACCTGAGCACAGTTCAGCCCTTTTGTGGTTCCCCAGAGCAACCAATGTGGCATGCTTCATTCACAAGTTCTTCCCACACCTATCACATACCAATTACTTTTCTACAGATTCAATAGAAGGCTAGAACAGGCAAACCTTCCACTCTATGGAAATAATATTGTGGTTGAAGGAAACAGTGCATGAAGACATGCTAGAATGGCAGGTCATTGACATCATGAGAAAAGGAGTGGACAGCAGCAGAACAGAGGACCCACTTGGCACAGGAGGACCAGAAGGGCCTTTGACACTTAAGGAAAGGCCTGCATGAGGAAAGAAGCCAATTTGTCTCTCCAGGCAAAGAACATGCTGAAAAGCAGACAGAAGGAAGCAAATGTCTGCAGCAGCATCTGATCAGCAGCAGCAGGGCCACCAAGCAAGTAGTGGGTTTGCAGGGAGAAACAGGGAGCTCGGGGAAGCCAGGAGCCAGAGATGGCAGCATGATCCTGACTCAGGGGCATGGTGAGGTGCTGGACAGAAAGCTGACTTCACCCAACTTATCTTTGACAAGCTGGTACATGGAGAATGGGCGGTGGGGAGATGGGCAGAGGTGGGGAGATTTAAAGCAGTTCAGGGAGGAAAGATGGTGTCTCGGTACAGGTTTGTAACAAAGAAGAGCCCCATCGTGCAGCTATCATTGGACTGGCAAAACAGAGTAGAAGAGAGGCATTGAGAGTGACTCTGAGGCTGCCTGCAGGAACAATTAGAAATTGAAGTGGCCATTTGCAGGTGGGAATTGCTTTTGAGTACCAAGAAATCAAAAATTAAAGACAGAACATTGACATATTAACATGGAGACACTTCAGTGAAGTACAGTGGAGATGTCCATTAAGGAGTTAGGCAGGAACAATGGCAGGAATGACCTGCACCATGTTTTGAAAGCCGTACCTCCAGATCCTCCACAGTGTCCCCTCCCATCGCACCCAGATCATTCTTGGTTCGCATCCAAGTCGATCCCCCATCACATGCACACCTGGATTCTGGGCCAGAGATTCTTCTCTATTTGTGTAGCCTGCATCATTTTCCCCATCATAGCATTTAATACACCTTACATTGTCTTTTTTCTCCTTTGGTCCATTTCTCTCTAAAATGATAAGTTGTATAAAAACAATAACTTTCCTATACTCAGAAAAAAAAAGTATAAGTTAAATTACTAGTTTAAAGACTTCTCAACAATATCTTTGTCTTAATAACAACCCCAAAGGCAGTAACAATCCTCTTTCTGAGGAAAGTGAAATGGAGACACAAAGAAGATAAGCATCTTGCCCCAGGTCACCCAGCTCATAGGTGAAAATGCTGAGATCTGAATTTGATTCCCTGTTGGCTCCAGGTCCCTATTCTTCTCCACCTGTGATTATCTGTCTCCTGTCTATTCTATGAAGAGTCAATTTAAATATTAATGCAAAATTCCTTACCGCAGTGTTTACTGCTATGGTCTAAATGTCTGTGCTTATTCAGATCCATATGTTGAAATCTCAGCTCCTGAGACAATACCCTGGGGAGGTGGAGCCTTCCGTGGGTGACTAGGTCAGTGAAGGGGAAGCCCTCATTAATACGACCTTATAAAAGCAACTCCCGGGAGACTGTTTGGTCCTTACCATAAGACCAGCAAAATGGAGAAAAGCAGGCCCTCAGCAGTCTCCGAGCTTTGGGCTGCTAGCTCCGTGCTGTGAGGAGTATGGTACCTAGTGCCCTCCCTAACCTTAGACTTTCTTCCTTGCCCTAGCAGCACAAGCACACGCTCGGGATAGATGATTGCCTACCTCACTCTTCTTCTCTCCCAGGCTCCTTCCGAATGTCTCTTTGGCCCATACTAACTGTGCTCAGGTTGTATTATCCCAAAGCCATTAAATGGGCAAGGAGGGCTGGCCAAATAGCTCAGCAGATTAAAGGACCTGCTTAGGCGGGAGTTCGAACCCCTGGCCTGCCGTGCCAGTCCCACCCTCTGACATGGCAAGTGAGACTGGATGTGGTGGTGCGCACCTGTAATCCCAGCACTTGGGAGGCTGTAAACAGGAGGATCACTTAGGGTCTGATCTACACAGTGAGACCCCATACACCCTGTCCTAAATACAAAAATTAAAATAAAATAAATAAAGG
>PVKA01052708.1:0-11576 GCA_004027165.1 Ctenomys sociabilis
TTTTTTTTTTTTTTTTTTTTTTTTTTTTTTTTTTTTTTTTTTTTTTTTTTTTTTTTTTTTTTTTTTTTTTTTTTTTTTTTTTTTTTTTTTTTTTTTTTTTTTTTTTTTTTTTTTTTTTTTTTTTTTTTTTTTTTTTTTTTTTTTTTTTTTTTTTTTTTTTTTTTTTTTTTACTATTTTTTATTCACTCTAAATGACAGAGGGCTTCAGAGATATCTCAGTGGAACAAGTGCTTGCCTGGTAAGAACAGAGTCCTCAGTTCAATCCACATTACTAAATAAACAAACAAATAAATGATTAAATAATAAAAAAGCGCAAGATGTACAAAAATGCATAAGATGCTCGTTCTTCAAAAAAAAAATAGACAAACCCTTACCTAGCCTATGGAGAAAAGAAAGGAACAGTTCTAATAAATAAAATCATGCACCAATAATAAACCCAACAAGAAAAGAGTTAGGAAAAAGTAATTTAGAATAGCTTCAAGAGAAAATAAATACTTAAAAATTAACAATGGAATGAAAAATATTTCTAGCTTGGGAGGTAGCTCAACAGAATAAGGACCTGGCTGGCAAACACAAGGTCCTGAGTTCAATACATGGTACATAAAATAAACAAACAAGTTTCGGGCTGGCCAAGTAGCTCAGCAGATTAAAGTGCCTACAAGCAGGAGCACTGGCCAGAATTTCAATGCTCAGGCCTGCTATGTCTGCCCTGCCCTCCGGGGTGTGCAAAGAATGCTGATGAGACTGGGCTTGGTGGTGCATGCCTGTAATTCCAGCACGTGGGAGGCTTTAAACAGGAGAATCATTACAAATCAGATCTAGTGGTCAGAACATGAACATCCTGTAAACCTTTCCCTAAAATACCAAAAAAAAAAAAAAAAAAAAAAAGCAAGAACTATATTTCTAACAAAATCTAGCAGAAGTCTTAAAATGAAGGTGGAGAATACTTCAGAAAATACACTAAAAAGATATCCCTTGTTTCTGGACAGGCCCCATAGAAATTACCCTGGACAGTGATCTCACAGGTGTCTGTGGCTAACAGCTTTGAAACAACTAAGGCTTAGTCTAGAGCTCCAATCCTGTTGGTAGGATTTAGCCAACAATCAAGGAAGAGTGTTTGGGAGTGGATCCTTCCCAATTTGATTTTCACATGGTATCACAACTCAGACCAATAATTTCACCATGGCCTCATAAGAAATCCTAAAACAAATGAGTAGTCTTAACGGTGATATAATTTTTCACCCACATAACCTGAGAAATACTTCGTCATTTTGAGAAGTAAAGTTGGTGATAATCTTACATAGTAAGAAATAAAATAAATATCTGGTCATTGCAAATTTTATTCAGTGAGTGTCCATTACAACTAGCAGGCTAGTTAGCTAGATGACTGACAGTTCTTTAATTAAACCTAAGAATAATCCTATAAATGTATAAATCAAAGACTATTACTATAACTATTCCTATATAAAGGAAAAACTTAAGTAACAATGTTTGGCTTTCTACCTGGATACATAACTGCAATGTCTGAAATTCATAATTATGATTTGATTTCTATACTACACTAGTAAATATCAGGCATTAGAAAAATAAGCTGAATTAATTAAAGAGCATTGTAGAAGATAATTAACTAATAGTTTGGATCAAATCCAAGAATTATACCAAGAAGGTAAAAGAGCATCTAGAAATATCTTTCTGCAGAATCCAACATTTCCTCATATGGGCATTACATTTTACTATTCTGATTTAATTTCAGATGAATCCATCTTGTAGGACTGGGGATTAAACTCAGTGTTAGTATGCTTGCCTAGCAAGCTGGAAGCCCCAGGTTTGGTCCAAAAAATAAACCTCAACTAAATGTATCTTGTATTTCATCAATTACATTTATGATCATAATGGAAATAAAAATCAGGAAACTATGTAATTATTTCAAATAATGTTGGATGAGCATTATGCTATTTATTTTTAATTTTGTTGACACAATATCTTGCTACACGGTTCAGACACATAGTGATATGCTTGTCTCAGCCTCCCCAATGTTGGGATTACAGATGTGCCTGGTTTTTGAACCTGCACAGCATCCCTTGTCTTCCTGTGCTTTCACAGCATGAGGTAATGGCAATTGAACAGTGGTCCTTGAGCTTGCCAGGTAGGTGCTCAGAACACCAAGCTATCTCTCTAACCCCAGCATTATGCTACTTATTGAGATTTCCCGGTTATACTTGTATTACAATATCTGTACCTCAAATTTTAAGTCTATATACCTCATCTGAATTATTCTTACAATATTATCTATAAAGAAATGGATGTTTTCCTGACAATGCATTGGGATTACCTCATAGAAAAAAGAACAGAGAGCTAGAATTCAATAGAGGTTAGTAGGGAAATTAAGCATGGCATTATGCAGAGAAAAAATAAAATGGAAATGATCGAAAGGTATATATGATGGAAAGAACATGTGAGAGAATAGGAAGTAAGTGATATTCATATAAGATTTAGTGAAGAATTTGTGAAGCCTAATCACTCTGAGCCATAGAAAATAAACAGCAAATATCACAATTAGTACATCGTTAGCACTGATGCAAACCAAACACAAGAAAGAAATCCCAAAACAGCTGCAGAAAAAAGAGACATTACTATGAGATGAGGAACAGTGGGATCAACTCTAATTATCTAACAAAAATAAGGATGGTAAAATAGAAATATGATCTTATAGAAACCACCAATTTAGGATGCTATAGTTAACATGTCCTATAAAAGATCAATTAAAGGCATATGCACACTAAAAATATCAAGAGTTTCACTACCGTCAGACCAATGGAAAAGAAGAAAGGAAGGTTTTCAAGAAGGAAAATTATCTCAGGAAGAAATAATAAAATAACAAAAAATATGAAGGGCAATGTTGAATGCATCTAAATTTAAATAAAAATTAATTGTGTAAAATAATAATAATGACTCACTGCATTTCAAAAGGAAATTTTTAAATTATGGAAATCAGAATACATATGTGGAATTATAAGTCAAAAATATTTGCAGAACCATTGTAATCACAAAATGGTAAAGTAACTCAATCTTCAACTAGAGAATGGATAACTAAATTGTGCTGGGGTTGCAGCATGTAAGAGGACAATAGAGAGTAGGGCTGTACACCATCACGAATAAACCCTAAATGCACATGACTGGCTGAAAACAGCAATATATAGAAGACTACATAGATTATAAAAGCATATTTATAAAATCTAAAGGCAACTATATACCATTTAAAGAGATGTCAACATATAGAAATATTAAAGCAGAAAAACAATTCAGAGATGTAGCAGAGTAAAAAAATCAACAGACAAACACCAATTATATTCCCAAAACCAATAATAAATCCACTGAAAAAAATTAGGAAAGCAATTGCATAAATAATTAAATATTTAGGAATTGACCCAGCCAAGGAAATGAAAGACTTCCAAGCAGAACATTATAGCCCTCATAAGAAGGATGATGGAAAGGACATCATTTGTACTAATAGTGTTTGGACTATGTCTGCATACTGCACTATGAATACTACCATGAAGACAACAATATGCAATGTATTAATTATTGAAATTGTCCTATTAACCTGGTTAGTCTGTCTTATTGCTATTTCCTTATATGCCATTGTTCTTTGTGGTGTATCAGTGAACTTACGGTGGTGTTGACATCTGATACAGGGAGAGTATTTATAACTGTTACCAAAAAAGTTAGGGCAAGGGTCTCAAATAAAGGCTATAACCTTGCTTGCATGATCAAGAAACCATTATCTGTATATATTTGGGCATGAGGAGAAGAAAAATAGTAAGATCAAGGAAGGAGCAATAGAGACCCAGATCCTATTGGGCTTTGTAAGTGTTGGGGGGGTTTACAATCTAACTTAAGTATTAAAAATGAAGGACCATTTTGTATCTGTATATTCAAAATAGTTAGGATAGATGTACAGCTACTTTCTCTTAATTGAGTGAGAAGAAAGATTTGCACTAATAATGTTTGGACAGGATTTCATGTCTGCTTCTTGTACTATGAAGACAAAAATATGCAATGTATTAATTATTGAAACTGTCCTAATCGGTTTTGAAACTGTCTGATTGCTATTTTTTTTCTCAATAAAATTAATAAAAAAGGAGATGGAAAGATATCTCTTGTTTCTTCACAGGCAGAATTATATTGCCAGTATGGCCAAAGAACCATAGTTGATAATATAGATTAATGTGATCTTAATCAAAGTGAAATACCATTCTTCACAGATCTAGAATAGGTTATACTAAAATTTATGCAAAACAGTTAGAAACAACTAACAAAAACAATCCTGGACAAGAGCAAAACAGGAATCACCACAACAGGAAATTTGTAATTATATTATATTGACAAAAAACAGCATGATTTTGGCACAAAGACTGACATACAGAAGAGAGGATGCAGAAATTGCCCCAGGTGCATTTAGCCATCTGATCTTTGATCAAGAGGCCAAAATATACAGTGGCAGAGTATAACATCTTTAACAAATGGCATTGGGAATGCTGGTTATCCATATGAAGATTTCATTTAGACATGTACTAAAAATCAAATGGATCAATGATCTAAATACTACGAACAAAACAATTATCTGGAAGACAAAATAGGTAAACCCCATGAAGATACAGAAATAGACAAGGACTTTCTGAACGTCACCCTGACTGCAGAAGAATTATCTCCAAGAACCAATGATTATGACTATAATAAATAAAATACTTCTGCTCACAAAAGGAAAGAACTGATAGACCTAAGAGACAGACTAAAATGGAAAAATGTTTGCCACCTGTTCTTCAGAAAGAAGAATATTGCCTGTAATATATAAACATATTTCATTATTTACTTTCTTTCTTTAATTCATTTTAATGAGAAAAGAGATAAAAGAGCAATGCAACAGTTTAAAACAGGTTAGTAGCACAGTTACATTAATTAATACATTTCATATTGAATACAAGATGAAATGGACAAGATTCAGACAAGTTATCTTCTCTAAACAATATTAGTACAAAATTTTATTCTAATGAACTAAGAGAAATTAGCTATATATATACATATATTTTCCCTACAAAATGGTCCTTTATTTATATCCCCTTTTTTGTTTTGTTTTGTCAGATATGTGTGTTCTGCTACAGTTAGAAAAGTTATTTACTTTCTTATCACTGAAACACAATAACTGATACCACCAAATTAAAGGTGGAAAGGTTTATTTGGGCTATATAACTTGTGCCCTGAAAGATTACAGAGTACAGTCCCAGAATGTGCTAGGTCCTCATTTGGTGCCCAGAATCACCAAAAATATGAAAAGTAATGAAAAACAGGATCAAATAAATGAAAAAAAAAATAATAAAAACATCAGAGTTAAATGAAAACTAAGATAAATGCAAAAAGATAAATAAAATAAGGAAAAACTACTAAAAATTACAGTTTCATGAAAATGAAAACAAATACAGAAAGAAAAACAATCCCTAAAATTAAAATAATGCTGAAAATAGCCATAGGACACCAGTTTCATTCATTTGGAAACTTAACACAAGTTACTGGGAATTTTTTTTTTTTGTTTGGTGGAACCGGGGATTGAACTCAGGCCCCCGTGCTTGCCAGGGAAACACTTATTCCACTGAGCCATCTCCCCAGCCCCCAATTACAGGGAATTTTAAATAAGAAAAGGTATGGATTATTTTATTGTGATCACTTTGCTTGCCTCTAGTCAAAAGCATTGATTAGTGTTTTTAACATAGTCCACCTTGTTATAAAGACATGGACATCCATAATATTTCAAAAACTTGCAATTAGCTTGATCTAGCTTTCAATATGCTAGTGAATGTTTTACAGTAATACCTTGAAATATTTTTGAGCCAGGGAAAAGAAGTTTCCTTCTCAATTGTAGGTTGTTAGTGCTCTAGCCAACTTTAGTATCTTGCTGTACAAGGTGTGGTATTCTTCATCACTTGCTTTAATTTTCTTAATATAAGGGTTATGGTTCACAGAAGAAAGTATCATGAAGTATTTACTAAAATACCCTGGACTTTAGCTTAGTGCATAGTGATAGAGCTGGGTCAAATTTTAGTTTTCGGCATGTAGAAAGCCAGGTTTTCCAGCACTATTTGTTAAAGAGGCTATCTTTCTTCCAGTGAGATTGTTTAGCGCCTTTGTCAAACATCAGATGGCTGAGTGTTTTTGTAGATGCCTCTGCGTCTTCAAATCTATTCCCTTGATTCTCAGGCCTATTTAGTTACCAATACCATGTTGATTTTATCACAATGGCTTTGTAGTATAATTTCAAGCCGGGAATTGTGATGTCTCCTGCCTTGTCTTTATTGGCCAAGATTGCTTTTGCTATTCTAGGTCGTTTGTGGTTCCAAATAAATTTTAGGAATGATTTCTCCAGGTCTGGAAGGTATGTTGTTGGCAGTTTGATAGTGATTGCGTTAAATCTGCACAGCAATTTTGGGAGTATGGCCATCACAGAAGTTAAAAGAGTCTTCCCAGAGGCAGTACCATGTTTTGGAAAGTTGCTGCCTGAGTTTGTTGCCATTTCCTCTTGTATGCAAGAGTCTGTATTCTACATCTCAGTTACCTAAATATTATAGTATTTGTTATTTGTTTTCTGCTCAGTAAATACAACTTTGGATTTCTCTTTAGAAAACAAATATCCATCATCTTCAGGTGCTTGCTTTGAATTGAAAGAGTAGACATTTTTCAAAAATATACTTGATTCGTTTTTATTTTCCATAATTTTATTGAAGAACAAATATGAATGAGACAGTTTCAAATCAAATTAGTAGAATAGATTCAAAATAGATACATTGCATATTGTTTTCATAGTGTTTTTTTGTTGTACAAGGTGCAGACATGATATTCTATTTACAAACAATATTAGAGCAGATGCCTCTATTAACTGAATTGAGAGATGTAACTGTATATCTATCATTTTTAAAGCTGAATTATAATAGTTTCAATAATTAATACTTTTTACATTGTTATCTTCCTAATGGTTATCCATAGTACAATATGCAGACAGGATAGCCTGTCCAAACACTATTAGTGCAAATCATTCTTCTCAAAGAATTACGTGAAAGTACTGCATATTTAGCCTAACTGTACTGTTTATACAAACACAGAATGGCTCTTCCTTTGTATCCCCCTTTTTCTTTTGTTTAGTCTTGTCAGAGATGGGTATTCTCTTGTCATTCAATTATTATAGGTGATTGAATTCAGCGAAACATTCCAACACAGTCCAGCAGTTCACAATAGTAGTGGGTTATCTGAAGAAGTTGTTGAATAGAGCCATTTATAGCTCACCATATTATTATGGCATTATTTTATTACCTCATTTTTATACTTTTCTGCTAGATGGTTAAGATCAAGATAAAGCAAGACCTATATAACAAAAAATGTAACTTCTGTATCTGATGAGGTCAGTCAAGTCCCCTCAGGGATTATCCTGTGACCTTGTACCTAACTTTATAGATCTTTTGTCAGTGTCAGCAATGTGGATGAGTCACGGCCATTGATTGACCAGTTTGCTCTCTGTGAAACCCTGAGATAAAGTTTTCTCTCCATGTGACTCTACTTATGCACACTATAGATCATCAATCCCGTTCCTCTGTGGCTCCATAATCTCCTTGATCAGAAAATTTGGGGTACACCTGAGTTCCATGATGTTACAGTACAGGTTCTCCTGCATCCTGAGTCTTCAATGACCTTGAAAGGCTAGGGGCAAAATGTAGGCTGACCTTGCAGCCCTTCCATTTCTTCAATTTTTGATCTGCAAACTTAGGTTGTTAACCATCCAGAAGAGAAGCTGATTATTACGCTGCTACTTATGAAGTTCAGTTTGCCCTATCTTTCTAAATTCCTTTTAGTTGTTATGCCTATTTGTATTTCTTCTTTTGATTTCTTGTACTGTGGAGACTATAGTATACCTGCACATGTGTGTCTGGTTTATTTCACTTATGAGTATATGTTCAACTGGCTTCCACTTAAATATAAATGCTCCAAGTTTATCATGCTATTGTTTTGAATAGTACAGAGAATGTATGTCTTTTTAAATGTAAAACTTTTATTTTCATTTTAATTTTATCAGTATATATTTTCAGATGACAATGGTTACATTTATTGTACAGAATTAGTGGTGGTACACAGTGCTTTTCAATTTCATTTTTCCTTTATTATAATCCTGTTTTATTTTGCATAATTAGAATCATTTATTTGCCTTATAAGACTTATGAAATTAATTCTTTAATATACAGATTATATACCTGAATAAAAGGCCAAAAAACATATAAACCGGTAGGAAGAGCAATTATGCAATATTCTAAAAAGGTACACATTTTTTTTATATTGTAATTTTATTTTATTTTCAAAAGTAAAAACAAAAGCAAAAAAAAACCAAAAATAAATACAGAAAAAGAGTAGCATAGAACAATACATATATTACAGATTTTCTGAACAAGAATAGTTGATGTGAAATGAATGAAATATTTTTATTTTTATCAAGAAATCTGTTCCTCAGGTTAACAAATACAGTCATGCAAAATGGGACATATGATTTAATATACTGCATGCTTTTAATAAATATTAAATTTTTGTCCTTCTCTATTTAATTTTATTTATTTTCTTTGTGTTTTTTAGGGAAGAGTCCACAAGGTGTTCAGTCTCACTACTAGATCTGATTCATAGTAATCCACCTATTTATAGCCTGCCAAGGGCTGGCATTACAGGACTGCACCACCACACCCAGGCTCAATTGCCATCTCAACCTGCCCCAGGGGTGGGGCCTGCAAGGCAGGCCCAGGGATTTAATCACGGGCCCCTGCACCTCCTTCAAGCACTTTAATCTGCTGAGCTATTTGTCTGGCACTCTCTTTTTATTTTATTACCTTTATCTAAACAATTTAATTTAAAAATATTATAGGAATAATTGATACGACAGTATAAATCTTATACATTTAGAAGACCAAAATGACAGGTATTTCAAGTATAGTCTCTGTATTGCACAATGCTGCCCTCAGTGTACTTGCTTAGTTCACAGTTAACTGAATACAGAGTTAGTCAAGGTGAGAATTCACATTAACTGCTATTTTTCTAAAACTGATGGAAATTCTTAATAACTCACTTCACACATCTTGTATACATACTTGCATGTTTTTCCCACTACCATTTTTTCTCTTTTCTCCTTTCTCCCCTCTTCATTGTTTAATCCTTATGTACCATTTCTTTCTATTTATTACAATATGCCCAGTATTTCCTACAGTATCTATTATACGTCTCAGGTTTTATTTCTTCTTTCAGGTTCTTACACTAGAGAAATAATATGATATTTACACATGTAGGTCTGGTTGTATTCACTTATGAGCATAGTTTCAAGTTGCATTCACTTACCTGTGAAGGTTTCTAGTTTCTCTTTCTTTTATAGCTGAGTAATACTCCATGATATAAAAATACCACATCTTTTTCATCCATTCCTCAAGTAACGGGAATTTTGATTGCTTCCAATATTTGGCTATGACAAATTGGGAGGGTGCACGTATGGTATGATATTTTCAGTTCTGTGAAAATTCCCAGAAGGAGAACAGCTGGATTGAATAGGACTTTCAGTCTTAGATTTTTGGGGACACTCCACATTGATATCTGTAATGCTTGTACCAGTCTACATTCCCATGAGCAGTGAAAGGTTCCTTTTTTCTCCACGTTTCTCCAACATTGTTGTTAATCGATTTTTTTATGATAGCCATTCTCTCTGGGGTGACATAATATCTCAGGATTGTTTTAATTTGTATTTCTCGAATGGCCAGTGATATCGTGTATTTTTTCATGTAGTTGTTTGCATCTAGTATTTCTTCCTCTGAGAAGTGTGTATTCATCTCAGATGGCCATTTTCATATTGGGTCTTTAAATTTGAAGTCCTTAATTATTTTTCATACTTTATGTATTCTAGATAGAAGAATGTTGTTTCAATGATTATTGCATAATATATTTCCAATTTTTTTGGGTTGTGTTTTCACTCAGTAACTTCTTTTGATGTGCAGAAACTTCTCAGTAGAAGGAGGTCCTACTTGTTGATTCTTTCAAGTATTTCTCATGCAGTTTGATTTTTGTTCATGAAATGTTCGCCTAGACCTATATCTTCAAGATTTCCACATAATTTCTCTGCCAGGATATTTAGTTTTACTGTTTAGATCTTTCACCCATTTTGACTTTGTTTAGTTTATGGTGATAGCCCAAGGTCTAGCTTTAGGTTTTGGCATGTGGAAAGCCAGTTTGTTTAGCACCATTAGTTAAAGAGGCTATCTTTCTTTCAGTTAACATGTGTGGCACTTTTGTCAAAGATAAGATGGCTGAGTGCATTTGTAGTTGTATCTGAATGTTCTTATCTGTTCCACTAATCCTCTGGTCTATTTTATTGAAAATACCATGCTTATTTTAATCACAGTAGCTTTGTAGTATAATATCATGTCAGGGACGGTAATGCCTCTTCCCTTTCCTTTGTTGCCCAGTATTGCCTTTGCTATTCTAGGTCTTTTCTGTTTCCAAATAAATTTTAAGAATGATTTCTCCACATCTGTTAGGAATATTGGTAGTATTTTGATAAGGATTGCATTAACTCTGTATAATAGTGTTTGGAGCATGGCCATCTTCACAATTTTCGTTCTTCCTACCCAGGAGCAAGGAATATCTTTCCGTTTTCTGAAATCCTCTTCAGTATCTTTGTTCAGAGTACTTTAATTTTCATTGAATAGATAATTAAGTTTTTTCCTTAGATGAATTTCTAGGTATTTCAGTTTTTGGGTGCTATTGTAAAGGGTATTGTTTCTGTAATTTCTTTCTCAGTGTGTTTGTTATCTGTGTACAGGAATGCTATTGATTTTTGGGTATTGACTTTGTAATCTGCTATACTACTGAATTTGTATATCAATTCTAGTAGCTTCTTGGTGGAATTTTGGGTCCTCCAAATAGAGTTTATTGTCATCTGCAAATAATGATAGTTTACCTTCTTCTTTATCTTTTCTTATTTCTTTTCTCTCTTGTGTCTAATGGCTCTAGCTAATAATTCCAGAACTATAGTGAATAGGTGTGTGAATTAGAGAATATTCTTGTCTTGTACCTGATTTGATAGTAAAAGATTTCACTTTTCCCTATTTAGAATTATGTTGGCTGCTAGATTGCCATAGATGGCTTTTATCAGATTGAGGTAGAGGCCATGTGTTCCAATTTTCTGTAAAGCATTGATTATGAATGAGTGTAGGACTATTTTTTTCCATTTATTTTTATTTTATTAAAATACAAATGTCAATCAGACAGTTTCAAGACACCTTAACCATACAGAGTCGATGAATTAGTACAATGCAAACTGTTTTCAGAACGTTTTGGTATTGTACAAGGTGCATACATGAAATTATATTTACAGGTTTTTTTATAGCTGAATTATATCAAAGATTCAATAATTATTTACCTAGTGGATGACCATAGCACTAAAAGCTGACATAATATCCTGTCCAACCACCATTAGTGCAGATCTTGCCTCTCATAGAATTATGTAGAAG
>PVKA01052709.1:0-11576 GCA_004027165.1 Ctenomys sociabilis
TTTGAAGCACATTATGTGAATACTTGAAAAATGAATACAATGGCATGTTTTGTAAAGTGTAGAAGAGAAAATTAAATAAGACTTTACTATATTTCTTGATCATTCTGGTGTTATTTTTTCCATTACAATATTTTTAATTTTTATTAATTTTATTGAGAAACAAATACAAAAGAGGCAGTTTCAAAACCGATTAGTAGGACAGTTTCAATAATTAATACACTGCATATTGTTATCTTCTTAGTGGTTATTCATGGTACAAGATGCAGATATGATATCGTGTCCAAACACTATTAGTATAAATATTTCTTCTTATTGAATTAATAGAAAGTAACTATATATCTATCCTAATTATTTTGTATATACAGATACAAAATGGTTCTTCATTTGCATTACTTTTATTTGTTTAGTTTTGTCACAGATGGGTATTCTATTGCCATCCAAATATTGTAGGTGCATGAATTCAGTGAAATAATACAATATAGTAGAGTAGTCCATAATAGTAGTGTGTTATCCACAGGACTGGCAATGTCTGAATCTGATGACTTAAGCCTTCCACAGCTCAGCATATTAAAATGGCTTCATTTTTGACACCACATTTCTATACTTTTCTGCTGGATGGTTAAGACCAAGATAGAGCAAGACCTACATAACAAGAAATATAACTTTTGTATCTGACAAGGTCAGCCAAGTTCCCTCAGGACTTATCCCGAAACCCTGTACCACAGTGTGTACATCCTTTGTCAGTGTCATCCATGTGGCTGAGTCATGGCCATTGGTTGACCAATTTGCTTTCTGTGAAAGCCTGAGAGAATGTTTTCTCATCATGTGACTCTCTTTAGGCACACACTACATCATTGATCAGATTCCTCTGTGGCCCCATAATCCCCTTGATCAGAAAATTTATCATATATCAGTTGTGACACAACTGAGTTACATGATGTTACAGTACAGATAAGTCTAGTGATGTTTTTAACTGTTTTATGGTCCAATATTTGGTCCAGAGATAAATGTAGAAGTTTTCACTAAGTAAAATAGTCCAAAGTATATGCAAAATATTTTATATATTGTGTTTTGCAAATGTATTATAGCATTGTTATCAGAGTCTTCAGTGAAAGTTACTTTCATTTTCTCTGGGAAATTGATATACATAAGTGAGAATAATGAATCCAAATGTGATCCCTGATGCTTGACTGCTCCTGCCACACCAAGCGTTTCTCAATTCACAAATTAGAATGATATAGAGCTGTACACAAGGATAGGCACATATCCTTGTATTTTTACTTGCTATTCTCAGACAATTTCCAGAAACTTTTCATTTACTCACATTTTGGAATCAGGATGGATTTTTATTTACTTCCAAACTGAAGAATGTTTGCAAAATCAGTGTAGTTTACCAAATGGAAAGGTATAGAAAGACACCATGAAAATTATTATAAAGAACTGCTATAGATACTGT
Organism: Ctenomys sociabilis; assembly: GCA_004027165.1. Classification (NCBI taxonomy): domain Eukaryota; kingdom Metazoa; phylum Chordata; class Mammalia; order Rodentia; family Ctenomyidae; genus Ctenomys; species Ctenomys sociabilis. The sequence continues at coordinate 1,457 of PVKA01052709.1, forward strand.
CTACAAGAATACAACAGTTCTGGTGAGATCAGAATCCTAAAGCAATAAGAGAGTTAATACTCTGAGAACACCAGGTTGGGGAACCTCCAAGTTGACAGTATTTCTGAGCAATTTACTACTTGGAAGTCCTAATGGAAAATCATCCTCCTAAGGAAACAAGCTATATTTTATTTTGAAGTATGGAATCTTTATAGAAAAGCTAATTTCTGGAACACAGAAACTTGCATTTCTGAATACACGATGTGCTGCGAGCTTCACTAATCACTAGCATCTCCTTTAATCACCACAGTAACATGAGGAAGGCCTCATGTTGATTAGAATGTTCAGCAATTTGTATTCCACAACAGAGCACTTTTAAGAGCAAAATGTAGCTATTTTTAAATAAATTTAGATAATAGTTAAAGCATGGGGCTTCCTGGGAAAACTGGAAACATATTTATGAAAGAGACTCCTTGATTGTCATAAGGAAACTGAGAACAGAAGCAGTTAAGTTCTACTGCTAGCAAATGACAGATATGGGACTGAATAACTCATGAATTTACCACTTTATTGAGTAAGCAGTTCATTAAGAAGCAGAATTTCAGAAGACTTCTGCCAGAAGATGGCAGTTTAATAATATTTGCACTCTACTTCCTTAAATAAAATTTTGTGGAAATAGCAAGATGAATAAGAAACAGGGAAAAAGTGCCACCTTTAATGAACATAAGAAATAGCCACAACTCAAAGAAATATAACAAGTGTAGAATTTCTGTCAGGGCAGTGCAAGTCAGAAGTCTCTTTCATAAGAACATGAGCAAGTCTTGAAATAATTATTGAATCTTTGATATAATTCAGCTATAAAAAAAACCTGTAAATATAATTTCATGTATGCACCTTGTACAGTACCAAAACGTTATGAAAACAGTTTGCAATGTATTAATTCATCGACTCTGTATGGTTAAGGTGTCTTGAAACTGTGTGATTGACATTTGTATTTTAATAAAATAAAAATAAATGGAAAAAAAAGATAAAAAAAAATAAAAAAATAAAAAAAATAAAGCACTTAATATTATTACTTTTTTTTTAACAAAACAGGACAGAAATCGCAGAATTGTGTCCAGAATTATTTTAAACCATGACGATGTAAAAACTGTGTCAAATTTCACAAAGATCTAGAGATATGAAGAGAAGTTTAACTGCAGGAGTAGGTTTCTATCCAAAGAGAGCTATCACTTAAGCATGGAAAAGTAATAATCATTTAAGTATACTATTTGAATTTATAAAATTAAGCAATAGTGCAAAATATAGAAATAAAGCATTCCATATTGCTAGTAAAAGATGAAATGATATAATGTACTTCAATAACTTCATATGTAGCAGCAACATTCATCAAAACCACAGTAAAAATTCAGCTAAAACCAGGAACTCATGATGAACATGCATAGCTTCACAGAAGTTGAGCATGGTAAAATGAATTTTTGCATTTATTAGCTAATGCACCTAGACAAATGAAGGCAGTGAAAAGAAGTGACACACCTGTCCAAATTTACAAATAATGTGATTGTCCATCTAGAAATCCCCAGAGGATCAACAGAAACTGCTTTAGGAATAATGAGAATTTGGGGAGGTATCTAATTACAAAGTCAATAAAAAATTGTAGGTTTCTTGTGTATGAAAATTTATCACATATAAAATACAACTTATAGCCATAAAATTGAAAATATTATGCCATTAATGTCACAAAATGTGTAAACCATATGTATCCTAGAAAATATTTTTCTGAGATACTTTAAAAAGGATTTTAAGAGGGGCGAGGGACATGGCTCAGTAGAATAAATGCTTCTTTGGCAAGCACAAGGGCCTGAGTTCAACCCCCAATTCCACAAAGAGAAAAGGTTTTAAGGAGAAGGACATATGAAGTTGCTACACAGTATAATTCACTATACAGGATATAGAGATAGTAGGAAGGAGAAAAGAAGAATGAAGGGGAAGCAAGTAGGTTAAAATTCCACATGTATACATAGTGCAACCCCAAAGTAAATGAAATTTTTATGTATCATAAACATGTTATAATAAAATAGTTTATTTACATTAATTTTCATAGGCTATTCTAATCAAAACACTGACATGACTTACATGTTTTCCAATAGGTTTCAACAGAATGTTTCCAAGATACACATGGAGAATTAAATATATTGAGAATAGCAAGAAATTCTCTGAAGAAAGGAATGTACAAAGAGGAACCAATATTAGTAGATATTACATTATACAAAACAGTAACAACCACAACTGCTTGATTGTGGGGCAAGAATTAACCACTAATAGGAACAAAACAAAAAATACAGCCATACTCAAATACATCTAGAAAAATTATTTATTTGGTACAGGTCTCCCTATGCAGCTCTGACTTGTAGTGATCCTCCTATCTTAGCCTCCCCTGCACTGCGATTATAGGCAGGTGCCACCATACTCGGTTTCGGTGGTTGGCTTGGTGGGGAGGCAGTACAGCATGTGTTACTGGGGATTGAACCCAGATCCTTGTGCTTGACAGGCAGGCTCTTAGACTTCCTAGTTAACTCTTTAGATCCCTAAATACATTTCTAATTTAAGCTATGACAAAGTAATGTTTCCAAGAATAGGGAAAATAGACATTCAATAAGTAAGATTGGGGCATACAATATGAAGTTTTCATGCGAATATGCAAATTTTGTTTTGTATGTATTTTCTTGTCCTGAAGTACGTAGCAGAAAGAACTAATATTTAAATGGAAAATAGCATAAAGTACCAGATTAAAACACAAAAATTTATTAGTGCGCTTGAAAAAAAGACCTTTTTAAAAAGAAAAAACTAGATGAAACTATATAAAGGATTTATAGTATAATTATAGAAGTCTTAAAAATTTTGCCTGGTAGAACTATTTTAATAGTCAAATGACAAATACTAAGTTTTCAAAGAGAGCATTCCAATGTGAAGAAAAGACTAACCAGTGAATTTCTTAATTCTGAAATAGCACATTAATAGATTTAAAAAAAAGCAGAATCAAACTGATGGAACAATCACTTGGTTTTATGGGGGTGAAACACATTATGTAAAAATAGTTTAACAAGCATATTGAATTTTTGGGTGCTATCAAATAATTTAAGCAATACAAAATAAAATTACAAGCTACTTATTTTAATCTAACCGATTAGATACAATAAAACATAGTTTGAGGGGCACAGTTGGAAATTCTGAGAATGAATCACTAAAATACTTTTGATACAATTGTGATTTATGGAAAAGTATTTTAAAAGAGAAAATGACATTGTATCATACATTTTTAAGTTAGTGATTTGTGCTTTAGTCTTTTACTAAGCACATAAAACGACATAGGCGGCCAAGGATGTAAACAGAAATATGTATATTGCACCATCAATATTAGAAAACAATACCAATTTAAAACACTGCCTTAAAAAAAAGAAAACACTGCCTTAGTTATGTACTTTGTAGAACAAGTTAGTGCACAATCCATCTATATAAACAAATTTCTATTAGCATATTGAAAGGAATGGCTTGTGCTTATATTGTTTGATCCATTTTTCATGCTGTATCTTATAATCTGAGCATCTACTTAAAATAACAATGCACATTATAGTAGCCATTTTTAATTTATTATCTTGTTTTACAGAAAAAAATTGGTCATCTTTTTTTGAAAATCTGTATCATTGATTTTATTTTTTCTTTTTAAAATAAAGAATATCAGAAATTATATATTCAAATGGCTGACACATACTAGGGGGTAATCAAAATATACTGTACAATGAATATTTAAATTTGAAATTATTATAGTGAGACACATTTCCATTGATCTCTGTCACAATGCTCCCTTGTGTTTTGTACATGTATATCTCAGGGTTTGTGTCAGTTTCTCTGAAATTGCTCTTTTGTGAGTGTCATTATGAGGTGTAACTAAAAGTATGGTGAATGAAGCTACAAGGAACATCCAAAAAAGGTTGGCTTATGAAAAATTACTGTGTCCTCACTTTTTTCAGCAACTGACTATGAAAAGTGAACATTTTGAATTCATTTAGGACATTGCAAGAGTGATGACATTGTACTTAAAGACACTCAAGAAAGAAGACTTACAGAAGTGCTTCAGAAAGTGGCAAGAAAGGCCTGTGACAGAAGGCAACTGCTATGGCACACATCACCACCAACCAGTATCTACAGCAGGTGTATGAAGCGATCGACACCAGAGACAGACCGTCGTGTGCAGAGATGGTGTCCTTCAAGCACTCTCATGTGCAAATCTATGGCTGCAAATGGCTTCTCCAGAAGAGAAGTGTCAAGCAGATTTTGGAACCACCTTATGATGAAATGTTTGCAGCTCATTTAGGTACATTTACACGGTACGGAATCACGACATCATAGAGGTATACAAGTGCCAAACGGTGATAGTCCAGTCCTTCCTGTGGGAGTTCCAGGCCCATAAAGAGCAAAACTGGGATCTCTCTGTCATATATGCGGTGGCCTTGGACCTTCACGTGTTTGCCAATAATGCTGATCAGCAGTTGGTAAAGAAAGGCAAAAGCAAAGCTGCTGAGCTGCTGATGAGCTGCTTCTGCACTTGTGCCAGTGACACACTGGCATCAAGGACTCAAAGAAGTGGGGTATGCTGTTTCTTGTGAATCAGCTGTTTAATACCTAATTCAAGATCAACAAGCTGCACTTGTGCATGCCTTCCATTCGTGCCATCCACAGCTCAAACCTGAAAGACGACTATAGCACTACACAAAGGGTCACATACAAGTACTATGTGGGACTCAAGGCCATGTTCGACTGTGACTTTAAGCAAGCCAGGGAGTACCTATACTTCTCATGCACTGTCACCACTCCAGCCAGAGCAAGAGTATGATGCTCATCTACCTGCTGCCCATGAAGATGCTGCTAGGCCACGTGCCGATTGTGGAGCTACTGAGAAAGCACCACCTCATGAAGTTCGTTGAGGTGACTAAAACTGTGAGTGAGGGCCACCTGCTGCTGCACGAGGCTCTGGGCAGGCATGAGACATTTTCTTCTGCTGTGGTACCGTCCTCATGCTGGAGAAGCTCAAAATCATCACCTACATGAACCTCTTGAAGGAACTGTACTTGCCACTCAGAATGCACCAGCTGTCCCTGGATGCCCTCCTGGTGGCCCTGAAGTTCATACATGTGGAAGACATGAACCTGGGCGAAGTACAATGCATCCTGACAAACCTGATCTACATGGGCAACATGAAGGGAAACATATCCCATCAGCCCCAAGAGCTGGTCATCAGCAAGACAGTCTGCCCTGTGATGCCTGAGTCTCACTATGGCTGGAACTTCCCAGTGCTTTCTTCAGGGACCACGAGACTAGGCTGGGAGCATATCAGCCTCCTGAAGGCCTAGGAAGTGTGGTTGCTTCTGGCTCACAGCAGTTGTTCCTAGGGAGGCTGAGGTACATACAGTGTTTGTAATCTTTGGTAGCACTTTCTATAAAGGAAGATATTCTGGGGAAAAATAGTGAAAGATGGGCTATGCATGTCTGGCATGAAGGGGACATTTTGAGGGGGACAGTGAAACCCAATGTGTTTGTACTGAGATTTAAAAAAAATTAAATATTCACTATGGTTTTTATTATATTGTATATCATAGGTGAAAAAATTTGAGGAGTAGTACTATGGTAGGATCCTATTTTATGTTTATGAAATATGATTAAAAACAATAAATAGATTTTGAAATCTATCCCACTCAAACCCATGTGTACCTACTTTGCTTCTGGAAAAGTTTTTTTTTTGGAAAGTTATTTTTAAAAATTAGTTGTTATTTCTGGATTTTGTGCCTTTGTCAAGCAGAGAGATGACCGCATACATAAATATGAACTTCTTACACTTCATAGAAAAATAACTTTAGAATTATGTACAGGTAAGCTTTTATTTTCAAATGTTATTTGTTTATAGAGTATCTAGCATTTTTTGTACTTTAGGGAAGGGTCTACAGGCTATTCAGGGTCTCACTACTAGACTGGACTTGTAGTGGTCTGCCTGTTTACAACCTACCAAGAACTAGGATTACAGGTGCACGCCACCAAGCCCAGTCTCAATTGCTATCTCACCAAGCTCCCAGGGGGAGAGGGGCCAAATGGCAGGCCTGGGGATCAAAGCCCCTGTGCCTGCTTGCAGGTGCTTTAATCCGCTGAGCTATTTGGCTGGCCCGAGTATATAGCATTTTAAATGAACTTCCTCAGTGCTTTCAGAAAAAAGACACTCTATTTAAAAATCATACTTACTGACAAATTAGTTTAGGCCAATTAGTAGGTATGGGAGAAAAAAACACAAAATGGTTCCTGGGAAAAATACGAACTGGAATTATATTCCCCTGGGATATATACCTCTATTTTGTTCAATTTGTTTGCTGTTTGGAAATCTCTCTTTACTTTAGGATTGTAAATATTCTTAACAGTAAAATATGTGTGGTTATTTAAGAAAGATATAATAAACACAAAAGATCATGATTAAAACTGAGAGCATATTCAAGAATGCATGTACAATGCATATCCTTAATAAACAATCACATCATTTGATCTATATGTTAGAAACTGTAAATTATATATATATATACATATACATATATATATCATACATATATACATATTTTATGAGAATAATGCATTATGATGTGTAGTCATATAATATTAACTGACTGCTAACTAGGAAGAGATAAACACAAATGACAAACTCTTGCCACTGGCATTTTTTTTTTAGCATCTTAGCAATCATCCTTCATTTGCTTTCATCATATTTTCTCCAGCATCCTTCCATTGTCCTGAGGTAACCAAGGGACTCAGACTTCCAGGGAAAACTCACTAGTCATCAAATGTCTCACACCTTTGTCTTCCCTCTCACCCCAACAGAGCTTAGGAAAAACAGCAGAGAGCCCTCCAGTTAAGAACATGTACTGGAACATTTCCTGATGTCATAATTTGAACAAGTGTCATAGCCCGGGTATGCATTACTGTCTACTTCTTATGACCATAAGAAATTTAGCTGGTGAGATAGCTCAGACCACTAAGTGCCTTCTTAGGCAAGTGCATGGACTAGGGTTCAATCTCCAGTACCACACGCCACATCGGCCCTACCTCCTGGGAGCACTGAGAATGCTACTGAAACCAGGTGTGGTGCTGCACACCTATAATCCCAGCACTGGGGAGGCTGAGAACAGGAGGATCACCATGAGTCCGAGCTGTGTAGTGAGACCCAGTACAAAATACATTTAAAAAAGGAAATTTAGTGAAGTAAATAAATAATGACTCCTTTATGAAGCACTTACAATTCCATGTACATAGGAGGCAGTGTTAAAACAATAAGTTCTTAAAGGCTTAGAAACTCTTCACCACCTCCAAGAAACAATGTCTCATTTTTCTCCCTCTAACCCAAGTGCTCCATCTCTTTGCTTCACTCATCTGAGTTATCATTGTATTTATCAGGGTACAATTTAATTTTCATCTTTTCTTATGGCTCCTCATTGAAACTTGCATAGAGAAAATGCTCTTAAATTAAAAACACGAAGCTTCTTGAAGTTGGCATTTGTCTTTTTTGCACCTGTCAAACCCCTTCTGCTTAGAACAGTGCATGGTGTCTACATTATGTGATGCAAACACCATTTACAAATTTAATTATTATTCTTAGTACATGATTTTGGTCCATAATGTTTACATTCCACTCTGGGAGTTGGTATGTGGATATAATATATCTTAATTCCATTCCACCCCCTTTCACTCCCTCCCATATCTATCCTTCTATTGATTCCTTTCCTTTATTAGGATTCTTTAAATAGTTCATCTGTGCCCATTTCTTCCATATAGTCACTTATTATAGCACTTTACTAATGATAACCTTAAAAATAATACTAGTTACTATGTATCTGTCACTGCCCAAGTTTCTATGAGCAGGCTTAGAAAGAATTTTTGAGATTAGGTAATTTACAAAGAATAGAAATTTATTTCTCACAATAATAGGAGATTGGGAAGTCAAAATCCAATGTGTCAGCATTTAGTGTGGGCTCCGTGTTGGGCCCTTAGAAGGCAGATGGCAGAAAGGCAAGGGCGACTAATCTTTCTTCATCAGGCTGCTTTATAGGGATATCTAAATTCATTGATTTGGAAATAACCCTCATGCTCGAATTTCAAATTGGTGCCAGTGCCACATATTTTTCTTCCTGTAACTTTGACATTTTTAGTTTTAATGGTCACACAGTTTTTAAGTTAGTGAATATTGGAGATGTGCTTCATGTATGTTTTACTGTTCTAGTCCTTATTTCTTTTCATTTTCAAAGCAGCATGCATGTTATCTATTTGCTTAGTAGCAGTCACGAAAGTTCACTTTAAACTACAATAAAATTGTTGTAATTTAACTTGTTCTTTTTTGTAGAACTTTGCCTGAATTATAGAATTTTGATGGCACAGCATACAGTTAAATCTTTATAAATGTACAATAGCTGCAAATTATTTTGCATATTTATTAAAGTAGTTCCCCTTCTTAATTTCCATGGTCTTGCTATCCCCATGAAGACTTTTTTAGAAGTTTCTCATCACCTCTCATGCATTATCACCTTCTCATTTGTCTGGCTTACTAGATATTTATATAACTCAGCAGGCCATTTATTCTACTTCTGGATTATTTTCCCTGAGTCCACATAAGACTGCCTTCTTTTGGAGACTAAATTCTTTCTATGTATGCATATCTAAGCAAAACTGTCAGGTACAAAGAGTCCTAGCTAGCAGTAACAAAATACAGTTTTAGTGCTGTAATGTTATTCTTTCTAATATTGCATTTTATTGACTAATGTACAGAACTGAACTTCTTTAAACATTGCTTTGCCCCCAAAGTCTGGAATTCTATTATGTTCACAAACATTCTTTAAAAAATTACTAATCTTTTAGTTATTCATGCATAACACAGTGCATGACTGGAATATGTCATGATGATTACATTGAGACCATTTGTGTAGTGGGAAACTATTGTACTAAATTCAGTTTCTGGAGATTTTGGTCAGAAAAGAATAACATCATTTAAATACTAAGATAAATGTTGTGTGGTTAGACTTCAAATTTCAAATCAGTCACTGTGCTCATGTGACTTACAGACAATGATAAAAAAAAAAACTACTCCATCCTTTTAGTCTTTAGTAATATCTCCTATGTGAATTAATATACAACTGAGTAGGACTAAATCTATGCAAATAAAGTTGTAACTATAGGGAAAGAACCCAAAGTGTATCACCTTAATGTGCAACAAGAAATTGCTCTAAGTTTACACTGAACTTTCTTTAAAAAAAGCATTGTTCAATCTTTTATTTGTTTATGCATTTGGTACAGGGTCTTGCTATGCAACTTGGGCCCATAGTGATCCTCCTCTTTCAGCCTCCACAGTTCTGGGATTACAGGCTTGTACCACCATGTGTAATTTCGGTGTCAAACTTGGTGCAGGGCTGGCATGGCATGTGGTGCCTGGATCAAACCCGGGTCCTTGAGCTTGCCAGGCAGGCACTCAGATGCCTGAGCTGTTTTGATGGTCCTACAGTGTACTTTCTTTGTCTCTTTTTCAAACTCTGAAGGAGAGGTCTGTCTGAAGATTCACCAAAGGAAATGGAATATTACTTTAAAATCAATTCCTACTCATTAATTTTAATAGTTTTATGAACAAAAGGACTAACAGTACAATTCTTATCTCCATGGCATAAATGATGGAGAATAAATTGTAAATAGATTACATAGGGAATGGCTCAGAAATTAACTATACACAAACATCTATGCATAAAAAATCTTCCCTTCTCCAATACCATAGATATCATCAAGTCAGATTTCTTAGACAAAAAGCTAGTCTCAATTACCAAAAAAGTTCAGTATTTAGTAATTATGTTATTTATGTATTTTTGTTGCTTTTCCCAATTTAAATAACACTAAAGCATAGTCTAGTAAAAAGATTAATGAAGTTTATTTTAATTAATAGATAAAGATAAGCTGGATCTGACTCGTGTTCCAGTTCATTTTGCTATCATGGGAAGCATTTTTCTCTAAGTTGTTTGATTACCTTAAAAGTTTTCTTCAATAGTACATTATTGTGAAAATTAGTACAAAG
>PVKA01052710.1:0-11576 GCA_004027165.1 Ctenomys sociabilis
AGATCTGCACTAATGGTGGTTGGACAGGATATTATGTCGGCTTTTAGTGCTATGGTCATCCACTAGGTAAATAATTATTGAATCTTTGATATAATTCAGCTATTAAAAAACCTGTAAATATAATTTCATGTATGCACCTTGTACAGTACCAAAACGTTATGAAAACAGTTTGCAATGTATTAATTCATCGACTCTGTATAGTTAAGGTGTCTTGAAACTGTCTGATTGACATTTGTATTTTAATAAAATAAAAATAAATGGAAAAAAAATATATTTTCAATATTTGGTCAGTGTGATATCACCTCATCTGCAAATGTAAACAGTCAGGCACCTTTTAAGGTTCATCAGGAAGAAAATATAACTCAAATAAACCCAATGGTGGAGTTTGACTTTGGAGGAAATGGGGATAATGTAAGAGAAAAAAGGATGATTTGAGAAATTCACAGGCTGAGAATGGCAAGAAAAGATATTACATCTACAAAAAAAGAGCAGGTTGCTGTGACCAGGGAACAATCACAAGACAAGAAAAGGAGCTTGAAATTAGGGATATGAAAAGCCATACCTGAGTTTCCTACGGAGAAAACATAAAATGACTTCTTACAGGATGCCCTTTGAGACAGACATGAGGAGACTCAACTTCATACAAGAGAACAAAAATTAGACATTGGTCTTTTAAAAAGGAGACATTTTATGACAGATAATAAGATGAAAACCTTAACTGCAAATTTTGAAAGAAAAAAATATTTCTATGTAGAATTTTATACCTAGTCAAGCTGTCAAATGACTGTGGAAGCAGAAAAAAAAAAGAATTTCCAAAATTTCAAGGATGTAGACAATTTAATTGTGTCTTATTCCATAAGAAAATAATGCAGAACATTATAGTTAAGTAGGACTTGGGTGTATTCACACATATGTGGGATTCACTCATACATGGGGTTCTGAGATATCCAGTGTTTGCACATAGAAACGAGGGCAAATTTCACAACAAAATGTGTATAAATGCTGTGTGATTCCCTGGCTTCTTGTACTCACCCATGTATGAACTAAGTCTCATCTGTTATTTAAGAATTCCGAGTGGTGGTTAGAAGAAAACTCACAAAGTAAAGATCATAAAAAAGTATACAAGCTAGTGAATTTTGATGACCTACATGTGTTCTGTTTCTTGACCATGGTGCTGACTGTGTGGGTACAACCAGAGATTTTTCCTTGAGCTTTGTGCAGATATTCTCCATACTGTTTTTATGTGTATGTCAAACTACATCTGGCAAGTTGCATGCTTTGCAAATATACCTTCACTGTCATCCAAGGAGTAGTATTTGTGTAATATAGAAACACAGACCATCCACTGTGGAAGCTTTGCTGAGGTGCAGCCTACCCCACCCTCCAGTTGCAGTAGCCATGGTAATTCCTGCCCTTCCCCCCACACCATCAAGAGAGGCTTGCTGAGCTTCAGCTCGTTGGCATCATCCTCATAGCTTTCCTGAACTGTGGCTTGCCACCTCCACACTGTGGTGGAAGCCATGCCGAACCTCACACAGCAGGAGCTTTAGTAAGCTTCTTGTTGTGGGAGCTTTATTGACCCATGGCCTGCCTCACTACCATCACTGTTGAGTCCATGTGAACACCGGGAGCTTCAAAAATGTGAAAATGAAGGAGCAAAAAGCAATCTCAGACCTCCAGTTCACCCAGAGCGAGTCTAGGAGACAAGAACATAGAAGAAGTTGGAAGTTACACACCTGAAATTTCTGAAATGATAGCAACTGAATAAAAGAAACAATGCCATCGGGCTATAGAAGAAATCAAATTACAATTTCAGGTAAGAAAAGAAATGACAACAATTATGAAAGAACAACAATTATAAAAGAATTGTTCAGCACATCTAAAGAAGACATGGATAAAATACAGAAGAGAATAGAAAAATGATGAAAAAACATCAAATGAACAATTCAGGAAAGAATTAGAATGTACAAAGCAGATTCAAACAGATATCCAGGAAATTAAATACACTAATTAAGGAGGGCAAAACTTAAGATAAACTTTTCAGACCTTGAAGACAGCATTGTAACTAGTGAATGTGGAAATAAAGATCTCTTAAATATAACAAGAAACCAGGAAATAACAATTTGGCAGCTAGAAGATGATGCAAAGCAAAACAATATAAGGCAAGTAGGTGTCAACAAAACAGCAGAACTCAACACAAATGACATAAAAAGATTATTTGAAGAAGTAGTAGCAGAAAATTTCACAAGCATGGGAAAAGACCCTGAAATACACATAAATGAGGCATGTAGTACTTCAATTAGCCATAATCAAAATAAATCTACACCTAGACAAATAATAATCAAGAGCTCAGTAGAGGAAAAAATTATTAAAAGCTGTTAAAGAAAGGAACCAATAATGGAAAGCCCATCAGAATCACATCAAATTTCTCAAACTAATCATCAAATCAAGAAGAACTTGGAATGAAGTATTTCAGGTCCTAAAAGGAAACAACTTCCAACCTAGATTGATGTATCCCACAAAACTATCTATCACATTTAATTGCAAGATAATATACTTCCATGACAAAGAACAACTGAAGAAATTCATGACCACCAAACCAACTCTACAAAGAGTACTGGCAGATATTTTAGAAAGAGACAAAATGGCCACAACTTCAAGAACAACAGAAAGGAACCACCAAACAGAGCATGTCATTAAACAGAGCAGAAAAGTAGTGAACCGACAGCAGGAAAATAACATGAGAAAGTTAAGCCAATGCATAAGTTATAACCATCAATGTTGATGGGCTCAATTCACCCATCAAAAGAAGCAGATTGGCTCAGTGGATCAAGAAACAAAATCTATCAATATGCCATATACAAAAAACAGATTTAACACAAAAGGAAGTTCATACACTGAAAGTCAAAGAACGGAAAACAACATTCCATGCCATGGGAACCCAGAAAAAATTCAAGGGCAGCTATTCTGGTTACAGACAATGTCTTCAAACCAAGAATGACTAAAACAGATAAACAAGGCCACTATATACTTATTATGGAAAAACTTCAAGAGGAAGCAATAACAGTCATAAATATATACACACTGAGTGTAAGAGCACCCAAATATACTAAACAAATTTTAATAGACATGAAAAATTAAGTGAATAATAACAAAACTGTGCTAAAGGACTTTAACACCTCATTGTAACAAACAAATAGATCAAGCAGGAAAATAATCAGCAAAGAAATAGCAGAAGTAAACTAAACTTGTGAAGAAATAGACAAGTAAACCTTTACAGAATGTTCCACTCAACATTAGAATTCACATTCCTCACAGTTGTGTGTGGGATGCTTTCCAAAATAGACCATATACTAATACATAGAGCATGATTAAGTAAATGCAAGGGAATTAAAATTATCCCATAGATATTATCTGACCATAGTGCAATGAAACAGGAAATTATTGACAAAAGAACTTGCAATAACTCCATAAACACATGGAAATTAAAAACTATCCACCTGAACAATCAATGGGTCACAAGTGCAATTAAAGAAGAAATTGAACATATTTAAAATCAAATGAAATTACAGATTCAACTTACTGGAACCTATGGTATGCAATTAATGCTGTCTTAAGAGAAAAATTTAGAGCAGTAAATTCTCACATTTAGGAAAACAGAATGAACCCAAATAAACAATCTTGTGCTATACCTCAAATTCCTAGAAAAAGAAGAGTAAGCCAAGCCCCAATCCCAAAGGAGGCAGGAAGTTGTATCAGAGTAGAAATGCAATGGAGATTACAAACAATACGAAGAATTAATGAATCAAGAGTTGGCTCTTTGGAAGAATATATAAAATTGATAAACCCCAGCCAACTTTATCAGAAAAAGGGAAAAAAATTCAAATTAATGCATAAGTAATGAAAAGGGTGAAATCACTACAGACCCTATAGTAATTCAGAAGATCATCAATATCTACTTCTAAAATCATTACTCTTGCAGGATGGAAAACACAGAAGAAATGTAAATATTCCTAGATACATGTGAATTTCCAAAGCTGAATTAAGAAGATACAAAAATTCTGAATAACCTATTATCAGTGAATGAAGTTGAAAATGAAATAAGAAAAGAAACTACCAACAAAAAAAGGGCTAGGTCCTAATGTATCCATAGCTACATTCTATAAGAAATTTAGAGATTTGATGCCAATTCTTCTCAAACTCTACATTAAAACTGAAACGGAAGTGATTTTCCAACACTCCTTCCTGGAGTTACAAATTACTTTGATACAAAGCCAGAGGAAAACCCAACCAAGGAAAAGTACTCTAGGCCAATCAGACCAATGAACATAGGTGCAAAAATCTTCAATAAAATACTAGCAAACAGAATGTAGCAGATCAACAAGAAGGTTGTATGCATGACTAAGTGGGATTCATCCCAGGAATTCAGGGGTGGTTCAATACATGTAAATCAAAGAATGTAATGCAACACATTAAAACAGCCAAAGGCAAAGATCACATGATCATCGCAATAGATTAATAAAAAGCTTTTCACAGAGTCTAAAACATATTCATGATAAAAACCCTACAGAATATGTGCTCTTTACCTAAAATTAATAAAAGCCATATATGAGAGACCAACAGCTAACATAATAAATGGACAAAAACTGAAAGCCTTCACTTTAAAATCAGGAACAAGACAAGGATGGCCACTGTCACTACCCTATTCAATATGGTTCTGGAAGCATTAGCCAGAGCAATTAGACAAAAGAGAATAATAAAAGGAATAAGGACTGGAAAAAAGTCAAACTGTCATTATTTGCAAAAGACATGATACTCTACATAGAAGACATCAAAAACTCCACCAAGAGACTTGAAGATTCAATGATGAAATTCAGTAGCATAGCAGGATACAAAGTCAACACTCAAAAATCAACAGCATTTCTCTACACAAATAAAGAATGCATCAAGAGAGAAATTAGGGAAAACATGCCTTTCACTGTAGCATCCACAATAATGAAATACCCAAGAATTAGTCTATCAAAGGAAGTAAGAGATCTATACAGTGAATACTATAGGACTCTGAAAAAAAGAGATCAATTTGTGTTTCTGAAAATGGGAAGATATTCCTTGCTCCTGGATAGGAAGATACAACATTATGAAAATGGCCATACTCTCAAAATGGTTATACAAATTTAATGTGAACCCAATTAAAATATCATAGGTATACCTCACAAATCTAGCAAAAATATTCTTCAAATTCATTTGGAACCAGAAGAGGCCTAGAACAGCAAAAGCAACCCTGGGCAACAAAGGAAAGGTTAGAGACATCAAAATAATTGACTTAAAATTATACTATAAAGCTACTGTGATAATGTCAACATGGTACTAGAAAACAAACAGATCTGAGGATCAATGGAATGGATTTAAAAGGTTCAGATGCAACTACAAACACATTCAGCCAAGTATTAAAACAGAAACACTAAATCTTCTGGAGGAAAATCTAGGTAAAAATCATAAAGACATAGGAGTAGTTAGAGAGTTGGGGAACAAAAACCAAAGTACATGGGAAATATTTCAAAGAATCAACAACTTGGATCTCATCTTTTTGAAAAGTTTCTGCACATAAAATAAACACAGAGTATAAAGAAAGCCTATGAACTGGTGAAAAAAAATGATAGCTCACTGTCTCTTTGACGAGGGACTTCCATCTAGAACATATAAAACATTTTTTAAAAATCAAGTCCCTAAAATTCAAAAACCTAATCCAAACATGGGCATCTGAGATTAAATATAGATTTCTTCTCTGAGGAAATGTAAAAGGCAAATTAATATATGAGAAAGTGCTCAACATTATTGGTCATTTGAGAAATGCAAATTGAAACAGCACTGAGATTCCATCTCACCCCAGAAAGAACTCAACACAAGACAAATGCTATGGGGACTGTGAGGAAAAAGGAAACCTTCTCCACCGTTGGTGGGAGTGTAGATAGCTACAACTATTAGGGAAATCAGTTTGGAGATTCCTCAAAAATCTAGGATTGCAGGTCTGTAGTGGTTAATACATTGTGTCAATTTAAGAAGTTAAAAGCTCAATGAAATTGGCTCAGCAATTCCACACCCTAGGGTGTGGAGGCCCCACCCTAGTGACTCAGCACTTAAAGGATATAAAAGGGAATTGAGGAAGGATGGAGCATTCCATTTCCTCAGAAGTGTTTTGGTCCTCACAGTTTGCTTGGACATTATCATTTAGCACTAGTGCGCTCTCTGGCCTCCACCTTGGAGCTTCAGCCTCTGGTGCAGCTCATCAGCCTTCTGTGGCAGACCCATCAGCGTCCTGATACAGACTTTCACAGAACACTGCAGTAAGCTCCAGGCCTCGGCCTGAATCCTTCAGTCTCCAGTGTACAGATGCCCTCTGCACGCTTCCTCATCCGACTCTGTGGCTGACCATAGTAGGCCAATCTTGTAATTTCCTGTACATTTGACATCTTGTGCTACACCTGTTCCTCTGGTAAAACCCTCACTGATACAAGGTCCCATTCAATTTAATTATTCTCCTCCTGGGTATTTTTCCAAATGAACTGAAAACTTCATACCATGGCAATATAGGTGCACCCATGTTTATAGCAGCACACTTTGCCATAGCTAAATCTTGGAAACAATCCAAATCAACTGAGCAATGGACAAAAGAAAGATCTAGTATTACTCAATTATAAAAAAAAAATACTCAAGACTTTTATAGATAAATGGATGCAACTAAATATCATCATCTTTAGTGAAATAAATAGACCCACATCTTCAAACATTGTATTTTCTCCCTAGTGTAAGAAACTGAAAGAGTAAATAAGATCTGAAAAGTACAATGGGTATTGTGAAAGGGAAAGAATCTGTTCAAGGGGAAGGAAAATCTGAGATAAGGCAAAGGCAAAAGAAGGCAGGGAAAAAGGTATATTTATGTGTATAAAGAGGCTAGCCTGGACAATTGTACTGCTGATTTCTCCTGGTCTATTGAAAGGAACAGTTAATGCTTATAATTTTTTTCTTTTTTAATTTCTTCTTTTATAATTTATGTATTTGGTATAGGGTCTATATGGTCTCCCTACACAGCTTGAAGTTGTAGTGATTCTCCTGTTTTCAGCACTGGGATTATAGGCGTGCGCCACCAAGCCCAGTCTCAGTTGCCATCTCTGAGTGAGTGCCCTGGGGTAGGGCTGGTACTGCACACTGGAGATCAAACTGGGGGGGTTGCCCTTCCTAAATGGGCACTTTAGTTT
This sequence comes from Ctenomys sociabilis, assembly GCA_004027165.1. Classification (NCBI taxonomy): domain Eukaryota; kingdom Metazoa; phylum Chordata; class Mammalia; order Rodentia; family Ctenomyidae; genus Ctenomys; species Ctenomys sociabilis. The sequence goes on from PVKA01052710.1 coordinate 7,257, forward strand.
GCTGAGCTATCTGGCTGCCCTCCTTTTTAATTTCTTATGCCTTTTTAAAAACCAATTTTGCATGTTTATACCTGATAATCTAAACCACTAATTGGAAGACAACATTATGCAGTACAACAACCAATCAATTTCCTATTATTTTGTTCAGTGAAATTCTATCATTTCTAATGTTCTTCTTCTTCTTTTTTTTTTTTTTTTTTTTTTTTTTACTATTTTTTATTCTCTTTAAAAATAAAAAGAAATCTGCAAAGGAAATACAACTGTGTTCAAAAGCATTGAAGCCTCTTGAAATGGGCCCATTGACGCTGCTGCTTAGCTTGTGTACCCTGTCATTTGCATGACTGACCTACCAGCCTTCTGTCTGTAATCTGAAACCTCATAGGACTCCTGCAAGTAACCGATGTGGTGTAATCTTCCTAGCACAGCCTGAAACGCAGCAGGTGCTCACTCATGCCCCTGTCTGTCTGCTAGCAGCCCGCATGCCAAGCCATTCCCCTGCAAAATGATGCCCCTCTAATTGTGCATTGGTACCTGTCACCAAAGCACAACTGGAGGGGGAGGTAGTTCTAAGGTTCTGTAGTACTGTTAAGTAACTATTGCCTAAAAAATTAGTTCTGCAGTCAAAATAACTATTGAAGAAGGGTTCAGAGGTTCTCAACACATGGAAATGTTGATTATCTGGGTGTTACTATTGCATATTATTCACAGGCAGGTATCAAAGTATAATACTGTGCCCCATAAATAAATGCAAATATTATGTGTCAATATTAAATAAAATCTTTTAAAGTATATTAGAAGAACTCTTTTCTCTCTTTACATTACTAGAAACAATTAATTGGCTTCATATATTATTTGACAATTAAATGTCTCTTATTTTTAAATTCCTTATTTTTTGTTTTTAATAACAAATCTTCGATTTATTTGAAGCAATTCAGTTTCAAAAACTAAGTTACAGCAGTCCCAGAAAAAACAGACTAGTCACAAACAATAAAAGAATGATCAGGAGTAATGCATTTTCAAAATTTGTTTTTAGCACTGTTGTGGCTTTATTCAAAATACAGTTGCACAAAAGTATTAACTTCAAACTTTTTAGGGAAAGGTTCTTGGGGAATTTTTCAAGCTGAGCTGTTAAACTCTTATATTCTGCTCTTATAAATCTGAGTTTCTTTCTCTCTAAAATTAGATAAATATAAAATTTTCTTACAATGCAGATTTCATGCATAATGCATAATAGAGAATAGAGAATGAAGGTATTAGTATGCATTCTTTGTATTTTTGATGACACTTACCAAAGGTCCTTCTCAAGTTTGCCTTGAGTTTAGTGGGCCCAGCCCCTGTGCTCCCTGAACATGTGGCTTTTCCTAGAGACACACACTCCTTCGTCTCCTCACTTCTCTTCCTTCCTGCCTCCAAACACAGAGCAGCCACAATTTACATCCTGTAGAGAACCCAAATGGCAGGGCCTAGAGCAATTGGTTTCCTTCTTTCTGATCCTAGGTCTGAATGCTTTTAGCTCACTTGCTTTGCTTTTTGCTCTCTTTTCCTGACTTTTGTACCCTTTCTCTCATGCTGTCTATCCCTTGTCCTTTCTCTCACTTTTTGCTTTAGGATGCAAGCACTGCCCCTTGGCACGTGAGCTAGGCTTTCTCCGTCACACCTCTGCAGCACTCTTCCCTCAAGTTAAGCAGATGGATTTTGATTAATTTATGTTTTCCTGAAGGATGTAAAGATGGGAAAAGGCAGGTCCAAAACTCTAAGAAAAGATCTGAGATACTTAGAATCGTGCTCCTTCTTTGATGGTAGGTTTTCTCCATCCCTGGGACTATTTGGTAGTGCAGGCACATACTTTCGCTGTCACTGTTCAAGTGAATGGTGGCCATGGAGCTGGAAGGGGCCCTACAGCACCAAGCAAGGCCCCTGATTGACTGGGACAGATGCCCATTGCAGTGCTAAGGGTAGCAAGCCCTGGCCAGGTAGCTGTGGGTGCAGGTGAGAGGACAGGAGGTGAGATTTTAAGCAGAAGCAGGTGGGTGCATGAGTCTACGGGGTTCTTGTTTCTTCCTAGTGTGATTGGCATAGCTGCCTGTTAGCATAGAGCAAGATAAAAGTGTCTAGGAGGATCTTGGGGCTCTTCTGCCTGCTATCCATTGTGATTTCCTCTGCCTGTGCCCTACTTAAGACAAACTGCTTCCTTAGTTTCTGGGAGACAAACTTGAGTCTCCTCAGGATGTGATACTATGTGAGATAGATCTGACATACCGAAATACCCCATAAATATGGTCTCTTGTACTATCACTACCTCCTCCAAAAATTCCTGTCCCAGCCCTTGCCTGGTGACAGGAGAGCAAAGCCAGCCCCACCAGTCTATCTGACCTCCACTATTTCTAGTCTTCACTTTTCAGGCCTAGCAAGAAACACCTAGAAATTTGTCTTGCACCTTCCTTTGCATGTGACAATGACACTAGCAATCACACCCCCTTCATGGCCTCCAGATTCTGAGATTTCTGTCCCATGCACTCAAACTCATTTACGCATTTTGGGAGACTGTTTATGTAGATCCTAATGGCTGATGCTCAGCTGTTTGCAATCTTGTCAGCGCTGGCAGCTGAAATTTCATGTTTAATGCAGGAGTAAAACAACTGCTGCAATCAGAAAGGGCCCCAGGGGAGACAAGTGGCAAGAGTCTGTATGACAGTGGCACTCAGTGGCTGCACCTCCAACCCTGGGTGAAATCATTCGCAGGACAAACTCTCATTTCTTATGGTATTTGCATAATTTTTTCCAAGACTTGTCTTCTTATTTTTAGGGTCAGAAAAATTCTAAATTGCAGTTTAATGTCCAGGTAATAGGAAGTACATTCAATATACTGCTTTGATGTTTATTTTGGGGAAGAGGTTACTTGATGGTTACAGTGCAGAGATTTAAGAGAATGGTAGTGATCACTATTGCTCATCTTCTTAACAACCTGTAGCTTCTGCCTGAGTAACATGTCCCTGAGTTGGCTGGGCTTCTTTCCACCACCTTGACTTAAGGTACTGCATGGTGTGATGGGCTTAGGTCTGAGCATCTAGTGTGGTCCCAGCCAAGCAGACCTGAGAGGAGGCTGATAATGGTTTCCCAAAAGGAACCTGGCCTTGCTATTTTGTTACATGAAATAAGTGTGACACACAAGTTCAATATTGCATGGTTTCTCTTCTAGGAGAAACCTGATGTATGCATAAGTGAAAGAGTAAAATAAAAGATAACAGGAAACAGGGAGGTGGATCTTTCGCCAAAAGGAATGGGACCAAGAGATGGAGGCAGGAGAAAAAGGATGTAAAAAGAATTAAAATGTGCATGTACATGTACCAGTTCCCCAGGCCAAATGCAATCATTTTGTACTACAAACATAAAAAGATAAAACAAAAGAGGTGCAGTAGGAGGGTTCTTTGTCTTTCTCAGAGCACCATCCTGTCTGGATGCAAAGTCTAGAATGAGTCATCTCCAAGCAGGGACAACATTAAAACTGAGTGGTATCCCAGGAGCCTGTGGAATGCATGAGGCAGGAGGACCTGGGATCCCGCTGACCATTGTTGTCGCCATCAAGAGATGCCTCCTTCCTTGCCAGATTTCTCACTGTAAGAATAAAGCTTAAGTTGCCTGGGGTGAAAGTTTTATTTCTTTGCTTTCCAAATGTTGAGCTAATTCAACTAGCTTTACCTTTCCCATAGAAAGTGCCTCTTGTGCTTCTCCAAAGGAAACACTAGGGTTAGCAAGTAGAAGTCAGAGAGTCAGAAAAACTGTGAGCCGTCAACTTCTGGTTGCTGGAACATATTCAAACAATTCTTTTTTTAATGTATATGGTAGGGAGGTCTCACTACACAGCTTGGACTCATAGTGATCCTCCTGTACTCGGTCTCCCCAGCACTGGGATTACAGTCATGCACCACTACCCCAGTCTCAGTGGCCCCCTCAGCATGTCCAGGGGCAGGGCCAGTGTATCACATGATGCTGGGGATTGAAACTCAGTCCCTGCTTTTTCGCAACGGGTTTGCTGCGAGAGCATAGGTGTACTGAAAGCCACCACTAAATCCAAGCCAACATGGGAAAGGAAAAGACTCACATTAATATCGTCGTCATCAGACACGTGGACTCGGGCAAGTCCACCACCACCGGCCATCTGATCTACAAATGCGGTGGCATCGACAAAAGGACCATTGAAAAATTTGAGAAGGAGGCTGCTGAGATGGGGAAGGGTTCCTTCAAGTATGCCTGGGTGTTAGACAAGCTGAAAGCCGAGCGAGAGCGTGGTATCACCATTGACATCTCCCTGTGGAAATT
>PVKA01052711.1:0-11576 GCA_004027165.1 Ctenomys sociabilis
TTTTTTTTTTTTTTTTTTTTTTTTTTTTTTTTTTTTTTTTTTTTTTTTTTTGTCTTTTTTGAGACAGGGTCTCACTGTGCAGTTCAGGCTGGCCTTAAGCTCACTTTGTAGCTCAGGCTGGTCTCGAACTCACAACAATCCTCCTGCCTCAGCCTCCCTAGTGCTGGGATTACAGGCATGCGCCACCACGCCCGGCTTTGTCTAAGAAATTTTTTAAATTCCATTTTTATTTCTTCAATTCCTCATTATGTGCAAAAATGTATCTTTTAGTTCTTGTATATTTGTAGATTTCTAAAATTTATTTATTGAATTCTAGTTTTATTATATTATGATCAGAAAAGATTTGGATATTATTGTGATAGTTTTCAATTTCTTATGACCTGTTTTACAACCTACTATATGGTCAATTCTAGAGAAAGTTTCAGTGCACTGATAAAACAATGTATATTTTTTTACTTTTTCAAATGGAAAACTATAAATATCAGCTTGGTCCATTTGATCTGCTGTAATTAGGATTTTTCTTTGTTAATTTTTGCTTCTACATAACCTGTCCATTGATTACAAGATGTCAAAGTCCCTTTCTAAAACTGTTTTGGAAACGATCTCTCCCGTTGTAATTTAGACTATTTAATGAAGCTGGGTCCTCTAAAGTTAAGTGCACATAGATTTGTTACATCTTTCAATGAATTGATCCCTTGGTTCTTTTATGACCTTATTTGTCTGCTTACTTTTGTCTTAAAAGTCTGCTAATTATACCTATGTTTATTAAAAGATTCCACTTGCTGGCAGTAGCATTTCCTGTCCTTCCACTTTCAGTCTGCACATCTTTACTGGTGTGGTAATTTTCTTTTAAGTAGTATATTATTGGGTGTTCAACTTTTATTCATTCCTGTGATCTTTTTAATTGTAGAATTCAATACATTCACATCCATGGTTAATATTAAAAGTATGGGTTTGTGCCTGTCATTTTATTTTCTTTGAGTTGTTTAAATATTGTTTGCCACTTTCTTCCTTTCTTGTTCATATTTGTATCTATCAGTATAAGGATATTTTGTTTGTTTGTTTTCTGTTGTATATCTACGTTTCTAGTGGATTTATATGTTCACATTCTTAGTGGTAGTCATTTGTCTTTTTTCTTCGGGCTGTTGGACTCCTTAGGCTTGTTTTGTAAGGGTAGTCCAATGGTCATGAATTTCTTCTGTTTTTACTCATTATACAAGGACTTTATTTATCTTAATTTTTGATATATTTTATTTTATCGAGAAGCAAATAGTCATGGGACAGTTTCAAAACAGGTTAGTAGAACAGCTACAATAATTAACATATTGTATATTGCTGTCTTCATAGTGGTAATTCATAGCATAAGAGGCAGACATGATATCCTGTCCAAATACTATCAGTACAAATCTTTCTTCTCATTGAATTAAGAAAAAATAGCTGTATGTACATATACAAAAATAGTCCTTCATTTGTATCCCCCTTTTTTGTTTAGTTTTGTCAGAGGTGGATATTCCATTGCCATTTAAATATTGTAGGTGTGTGAATTCAGCAAAATAATCCAATATAATCTATCTTAATTTTTGAAGAATAGCCTTACTAGTTACAGTACTGTTGGTTATCAGTCATATTCTTCAGGACTTGGAGTATACATTTTCATTACTTCTTGGCCTGTAGTCTTTTTAGTGAAACATGTGTCATAAGTGTAGTGGAGATATTCTTAAATATAACTTGGCATTCTTCTCACATATTTTAGAATGTTTTCTTTGTCATGTACTTTTCATTGTTTTGGTATGATATGATAATAATCTCTCCTGATTATATCTATTTTGGGTTCTGTAAGTCTCCTATACATGGATATCTGTATCTCTCCTAAGATGTGTGACATTTCCTATTATTTCATTGAATAAGTTTTCTCTGCAATTAAATTTTTCTTCACCTCTGGGCATTCTTTTTTCTTTTTCTTTTTCTGTATTTTAGGGAGTGATCTTCAGGGTTTTCAGGGTCTCACTATTAGATTGTACTCATACTGATTTTCCTGTTTACAGCTTCCCAAGTGCTGAGATTACAGGCATGGACCACCACACCCAGTCTACTTCTGGGTATTCTAAATGTGTGGGTATTTGTTCATTTAATGGTGTCACAAGTGTCTAAAATAATGTCTTCTTCCTCTTTTTTTTTTTTTTTTTTCTTTCTTCCTTGCTTCCTGTGCCACAACCCCCTTTGGTCTGACTGAGCTATTTCAGAAGATCTGTATTCAAGTATAGTTCTTCTTGACCTTGTTTCTTGTTGAGGCTTTCCGCTACATTTTTCTGTTTGACTTAGCTCTTCACTTTCTAAATTCATTCGGTTTGTTTTCAAGATCTCCTTTTGCTGAATTTCTTGTTTATGTCTTATATTATCTTCCTAATTTATCTTCGCTATTTATCTGTTTTCGCTTATTCTCATTGAAGTGCTTCATAATCATCCCTTTAAATTCTTTATCAGGCATTTCATTCCTATTGTTATCATTGGAACCTCTTGCTAGAGAGTAGTGAACTTTTGGAGGTGTTTATATATTGCTTTTTCATATTGCTTGTCCTCCTATATTGAGATTTTTGCAAATGATCAAATTTCAACTGCTTTTATGGAGTGGCCTCTTTAGTAATCAACTTTCTCCTAAAAATGTGTCTTGGGGGGTGCCGGGGAGATAGCTCAGTGGAATAGACACTTACCTGGCAAGTGCAAGGGCCTGAGTTCAATACCCGGTTCTGCCAAAAAAAAAAAAAAAAATGTGTCTTGGCATGTTAGTTTGTTATGCAGTTTGGCTTTAATTCTAGCTGGGCACCATAGCTAATCTCTCTGTAGCTTCTTTGGCTATGATTAATTACTTTAGCAAAAGTACATGTCATGATGGAGTCATTAAAAACCCACTGTTATTTGTGAGCCATACAAAAGGCAGACATTCTAGCCATCCAGGCCGATGTGGCTTTGGGATGCTCACTGTGTTGCTAATGCTGTCATTGGAATGTGGCACTGGTCAGACAATGGGTGTCTTTTTGGTACTTCTAGTACTATCTCTGATTCTGGAAAGGGCCTCTGCACTGGCAGACTGAGCAGTGGTAAGGAGCAGTTGTTCTCTGATCAGTCAGCAATGCATCCCTGATGCTGTATGTATAGAGAGAAGTAGTGGCAGAAACACCCAGTACTGATAGCAGTGCATGGTCAGACAAAGTGTGAAGGCAGGATAATGGGGGAGCTAGGAAGCTACTGGGAAGCTGGCATACAGCAGAAACTGTAGTTCCTCTTTACCAGTTGCAGCACACACCCTTGAGTAGAGCTGTAGCTGGTAGCAAGCAAGGTTCCTCTCAGACCTCTTTGATTATATGTGCCCAAGGTTGGGGTGATTCCTGGAGCAGGAGCATTGCTTCCAAAAACTGCTCGAAGCTCTAGTATGTTTAGGAGCCAGGTAACTGACAGAGCCACCAAGTTGCTTAAGGCTATGCCAAGATGTTCTTCTTGGCCAGACAGGGCTAGAAACCATGGTCTTCCCTCCAAAACCTGTCATTAAGAGGTGCTTGAATTCTGTGCATGAGGGAAGAGAGCAAGAACCATGTGGGACCCTGCCTTCGATTCTTGCACTGGCCAGAGTCTGTAGCAGCTAGCTGGTTGTACCCTAAATGTCACAGAACAAGTGTCCTGATCTCACGGGTGGCACCTCCCGCTCTCTTCCATATTGCAGCACCCATCCCTTGCAGTGCAGGGCACTCAGTGGGCTCAGATCAAGTCACTCTCCTAGGCCACACTGAGTTCATAGGGTGGGCACCACCACCTTATGCCAGAGCAACAGGGTATTGGTGCACTCCTAGAGATGGGAATGTGCAGGGGTTTCTGATGCCAAGAGCAGTCCAAACTCTGACATGGCTCCCTTTTCAAGATGTTGCCTGGCTACCGCAGCCTAAGTGCTTGCTGGCAGATAATCTGAAATCTTTTTCCATAGCAAGGCAGTTGTGCTGACATGAGTACTTAGTAGTGCAAGTCTGTGAAGTTAAGAAACTTTCCAGTAGCTACAATTACCAGCATCCACATTGATAGAGGTCACTGGGACTCTCTTTTATCTTTGTCTCTGAAAAAAGGGGAGCCTCCTCCCCAGCTGTGAAGCTGGGATGGCAGGTGTTATAGTTTGTTTTGCTTTTCCAGGGCACTGGGTCGCCCAAGTTCTGGTCTTACTCCTGGTTTTCATTTTTTTATACCCACTAACTTCATGATGCAGCTATACAGCTGTTACTTTGGGTCTTTTTGGTGGAGGAGTTACATGCCAGGCATCTCTTACATCATCTGGGATCCTTCAGAAAGGCTATTTTAGGTCATAAAGAAATGTCAGTAAGTTCTAAGTAGTGGTAACAGTATATACTGTATTTTTTTCATCTCCTAATGGAAGTACTGTGGAATTCTACTACTAACCTTCTGCTGTGTTACCTATTGGGGCTAAGAATTTACTCCAAACCATAGTTGCATCTTTGTGAATATTAGGTACTTAACAAGTTCAAAGAAGCTAGGTTTTATAATTCTGAAATAGATCTGAAGTTATTATATATATATATATATATATATATATATATATATATATATTATATATATATATATAATTTTTTTTTTTTTTTTTTTTGTCTTTTTGAGACAGGGTCTCACTATGCAGTTCAGGCTGGCCTTAAGCTCACTTTGTAGCTCAGGCTGGTCTTGAACTCACAACAATCCTCCTGCCTCAGCTTCCCGAGTGCTGGGATTACAGGCATGCGCCACCACGCCTGGCTCTGAAGTTATTATATTTTAAATTAACTTAGTATAGTTATTCTAATCCTAAGTCTAAATCATATTTTATGTTCAATATACCTTTGAATTCTATGTTCCAAGCCTATTTTTTTGTGTTATCTTTACTTCCTATTTTAAACAATGAGTACTGCATTTTGAAAAATATACATGGTAGGAGATAAACAAGAGGAATACAAATATACACCTTCACATTTAGAAAGGAGATTTGATACATTGTTGAAAAAGAAGGATCAAAAATGATGGAGCCAGAGACATGTCCTTAAGCTCTATTGACTCAATTTGATTAGTTCTCTGTCCCCGGCCCCTTCTGTTTTAATAAATTTTGTGCCATCCTATTACAAAGAATATTAGTAGTAGAAGCTGTGTTGGTTGAGAGAATAACTGTAACAACAAAGTTCCTGAAGCCTTACTAATATTAAAAAGTGAATTTTGGTATGAATACTCCTACTTAAGAACTTATCCTCGGGGAAAGAATTTCTTTCCTCTACAACTCAGATTGGTCTGGTTTTTATTTCTGTTACTTAGAAAGAATCTTTCCCCATGTTAGACAATGCTGCATACACTGGCTTCTGAACTTAAAGAAGCTGACGCTACCTACACTTTATTCTTACTACCAAAAGCTGCATCTGATTACAGTAAAGAAATGAATGTTGATAGACTGAAGCTCTTTTTTTCCATGCATCCTATTTTGTATTCTTTAGTGTAATATAGCTAGCAGGCTATATACAGCTTACCTTCATTTATGATAATCCATGCTATGTATTTTCATCCATGCCCCATGATCATGAGGTTGCCATATCAGTTGTTACTCAGTTATCTCTTCATAACTGAGCACTGCATTAAAAACTTTTGTACAGATTGTGAAATTTTTAGTGAAAAATGTCCCTATATTCTTTTTATCCATCTTGGGTTTTTTCCAACTTTTTATTAGTGCATTTTTTTCAGTACATGATTGCATTCCTCCCAGGAAGTTAGTACATGTGCATAACACATATGAATTCATCTCCTTGCTCCTCCCCCTCCCACACCAGCTCTACGTCTCCTTACCTTTTACAAAACATCTACCTCCTTATTTCCTCTTATCATTCATTTTGCTCTTTATTTATGTGGTGGGTTTCTCATATAGCAAATCAGGTGATATTTAAGCTTTGTAAGAACATCATACTATTGTCTCAATTTAATTCAGACCTAAACATAGAAAGTATTACCATTGTACAAGAATTAATTGGAATCATAGTATTTGTGATGTTGCATGACTTGCTTTTTTTTTTTAACTTAATGACAAAGCTTGAATGCCTTTTAATGGCCCAATATGTAGTTTAACCTGATTCTGCTTTACAAGCTGCAAACCATTGCATTGTACAGAAATACTATCATGGTAAAGACAGTTACTTTTCTTTGTTCATCTCAAATGCAGATGGCTGACTTGAGCAGTCTCCTCAGTTAACAACACCTTATAATTTTCAGACTGGGTCAGATACTTTCATCTGTTCCCTTTTCTGTCTTCTCTTCTCTCTAGACCCTCACTCCTTAATGAAGGTACCTGGGCATTTGAGTTTCCGGCTTATTCCACATGACTATCTATTGTTCTAATGTTGTTTACATAGTTCTCTAAATATATACAATCTCTTGAAGTTCAGTATGAAATTTACCATCTTAACCATTTTAAGTATACATTGTAGTAGAATTAAATACATTCATAATGCACAGCCATCAGCACCATCCGCCTCTCTAGCTTTCCATTCTCTCCGTTATTGCCCCCCCCCGCAACTACCACTCTTTTTATTTGATTTATGATCTTTTAATTTTATGTGCCTTGTCATTAAATGAACATTTTCTGTTTTATTCAGCAGGCATTTGTTGAGCACCTATGACATGCCTCACACTTGACTCTCTTCATAGCAATATGAAAAGTAGTTAGGAACACCCTCTCAGCCCAGATGAAGGGGGCACTAGTGTGCTGCTGCACTTACAGCGGTGCAGTACATTCTCCAAAGTCAACTGTCTGTAACAGAGACAAATCCTTAAGTCTAGAGTTAGCAAGATTTATATCATTTTATATAAACTTCATTTCCCACAGTATAGCAGCTCCAAATTTGGGGTACTTAATTCAACACACCAGAAAACTATATTGATGGATAGAAATAAAGTTATCAGGAAAAGATTTTTTAGAATCATTATGCATGTAACAGTCTACCAAACTAAATCTAAAATAATAAAAAAGACATGTATTAGATTATAATCTGATCCAAAAGTCATCTCAAATCCTTTGTGGAATGAGGCAAGATAAATAAATGTAACAAGGTAATTCTTTATTTCCAGGTCAAGAAATTATAAATTAGTGATGCATGTTTTTATCATTGTTTTTTCTCCATAAACTTTTATATATTTCTCATTTCCAAATTATTATTGCTAGCCAAACATTGCTGAGCACACTTCCGATCCCAGCACTTTGGGAGCCTGAGAAAGAAAGATTATGCAAGTGGGCCCAGCCTAGAAAACTTGGTGACTTAGTGAACTCTTTCCTCAAAAAAAAAGAGCTGAGGTTACTTGACAGAGTGAAAACTTTGTTTTAACTCCAAGTACCCCTGAAAAACCTAACAATTGTTATTTCACTGCAGGAATTTTACATGATATTTTTTACTACATTTTGAAACATTTACTCTTGTCCATTTTAAGGTATCTCCTTCCTCTGAATTATAGAAATCTGAGTCATTTCATCCTAAATCTTCAAGTCAGTAAAACCCGCCCTTGTGATTAACTGCACTCATGAGTCTTTGCAATGCAGCAGCAACCTGTAGGCACAGCAAGTGAGGGGGTGAGGAGGTTACCTGGCTCAGTGAGAGTTGCATTCAACTTCCAGAGTGCTCTATGATTGATGGGGGGGGGGGGTAAAAGTTTGAATGGTGAAAAAATTAGAATGCAGTGCTTGATGGAAACACAGGAGAAGAAAATCTAAATATTGTCAGTTTTGGTGAAAGTAACAATGATCATGGTGTGGTGTGCATAACCTTCCTTAGGATTGGTGCAAGCTGATCTAGCCAGTGAGTGGCACACTTCTTTAGAAGAGCAGGGCTGTGTTTTGATGAAGGATTTGCATTTCCATATTGCAGTTGCTAAGAAGGTTATGCTACTGACAGTTTTTATTCTTTTATAGCCTGATTTACTTTGATATTGATTTGACACAGCTCCTGTAGCAATGATTTCCTACAGTAACTATATGGAATACATTTGCTTTGTGAACAGTGATGGGCACGAAGAGTGTTTCTCAACTGGCTAATGAATATCTGGACCCTGTCCCAGACCTTCCTCACTCATCCTTAAAGTTCAGGCTCATCATTTCATGTACCACTGACATTCCTTGGCATTTAGACAGAAATGGAATCTGGCACAGTTCTACAGAAAGGCTGGCAACATCAGAGAGTGATTATACTGGGAGTTCACTGAATCTAATGATTCTCAGATTTCAATATATACATGTACTTTTATTCAGCCCTTTTCATCATGTCCTCTAAAATATGTCAAAACAAGTCATATTCTATGAAATTCAAGAATTACATACCAGCCTACTACATTTAAAAACTAAAATTTTAAAAATTTAATTGAATATACACAGATGCTAACCCAAAGATCTGACAAAGATCTAGAATGAGAGAGGAAAAGGCATCTTTTGTCGGCATCATTCCCATATCCACTAGATAATTGCTGTGAAAGATTGTTTCTTTGTTCCCATTCCAATATAAAATGAGTAAAAGTTTCCCTAAATTTAAGTGATTCCAAATACATTTGATTTAATAGATTGTTCAGAAGTCCTAAAGAAATTAAGCAAAATAAGCACTTAGCAAAGGATATGGCCAGATAGGAGCTTGAGAAATTTGACTTAATGTGTTTTGGGTTTTTATAGATATCAAGTAGATAAAAACCAAGGTGTATATTTTCTGGGAGAAGTTAGATAGTTTTCAATGATTCTAAATATCTTTATAGTAAACAACAAAGACAATTATTATATGTTATTTTGGGATACTACTAAGGAAGAATTCATTCTGGTTTTTCTATAGCACTGTCTTAGATTAACTTGTAGTTACCTTACCATGCTGTAGAAAAACAAGAACGAATTCTTCCTTTCTGTGTTGGTGCCCATTTTTTTTTAGAACTTCTGTCACCACTCTCCTGTAGTCCCAATATGACCATATTGCATTCTGTTCTATAAGTTTCACTTACTGGTATCCCAAAATAAGAACATAAAATATTTGCTTGTTGTGTGTCTTAGTTGCTCTTCTCTAGTTGCTGGGACAAACACGCAACACCCAAAATGAAGGAAGGAAAGGTTTATTGAGCTCACAGTTACTGCAGGTTTCAGGCTATATTTAACTGGCTCCAAGGCAGACTGACAGAGAGCAGCAGTTCATGGTGGCGGTGGAACAACAATGCCGCAAAGAGCAATAGCTACAGAAAGTCTGTCTCTGTCTCTTATATTACATGCAGACTCTCTGCCCCAGCCTGAGGGAAGTACTCACACCTGTAATCCCAGCACTACTAAGACCTATAATCCCATACTTTGATCACACATAATCCCAATGGATTATGAGTTAATAACAAACTCTAGAAGTCCCCACCACATGACCACATGAGGCTTTGGAGGGACAACTAGACACAAACCATAACACTGTGTCAGCCTTGTTTCACTTAACATAGTGACTTCCAGTTCTACATGTAGGTACGCAAATGACCAAATTTTATTCTTTGTGGCTAAATAACACAGCATTGTGCATATATATACTTCCTTACAACTCATTCTCTGGTGGATATCTAGGGTGAGTCCATATTTAGCTATTATTAGTAAACATACAATAAATATGCTAGTTCAGGTATCTTTGGAGTGTAATGATTGCATTTCTCTTGGATGTGTCCAGTAAAAACTTGCTGCATCATGGATGGTGCTTCTCTTTGAGGGGTCTTGATTCTGTTTCCCATAGTATACTAATTTACATTCCCACGGTGTGTAATAGTCCTTCCACATCATTACCCGAATTTTTTTTTTCTCCTTTAACGATGATAACTAAGCTAACTGGAGACCTCATTAGGTGTTGTTTTGTTTGATTTGTGTATCAGAAATCGAACTCAGGGTCTTGTTCTTACCAGACAGGCACTGTACTGCTATTCCATCAACCCAGGCTCATTATGGGTTTAACTTGCATTTCTCTAGGGATTAGTGAGATAGTGTATTTTTTCATATATTTCACCATTTGTATGTCTTCTTTTAAGAAGTATTTAGCTCTTTAGCTCATTTTAATTTTTTGTTGTTTTATTCGTCTTACTGGCATTCAGTTTTTTTAGTTTATATATTCAAAATACTAATCTTTTTCAGAGAGTTTACAAATATTTTTCTCCCCTTCTTTAGATTGTCACTTCTATTCCCTTTGCATGCTCCTTTAAAGACACTCCTTGTTTCATAAATCCCATTTGTCTATTTTTACTTTTGTTGTCTGTGCCTTTGGAGTCCTATCTAAAAATTCATTGCTTACACCAGTGTATTGATGTGTTCCCCCAGTTGTCTTGAAGTAATCTGATAGCTGAAGATATATCTGTGAAGTTGAAGATTGACCCATTTTAAGCTGATTTTTATATGTGGTGAGATGAAGGGATCTAGTTTCATTCTTACATATCTATATGTATATCCAATTTTGCAGTACCATTTGAAGAGACTGTCATTTCTCCACTGTATGTTCTTAGAGCCTTTGTTGAAAATTAGCTGGTTATGAGTGTAAATTAAGTGCTAGATTCTCTATTCTGCATCATTGGTCCATTTTCAGCTAATACCATGCTATTTTAATTAATAGCTTTCAGATTATAAAGATATAGCTTTGTTGTATATCTTGAAGTCAGGTATATTTTGATGCCTCCAACTTTCTTTTCTTCTTCTTTTTGTTGTTGCTGCTAGGGATTTCATTGATCCCCAGTAGAAAATGGCACAAGGATTTAGAAAATAAACACAAGAGATCATGGCTGAGGTCAGGTGGTAGGACATACCTGATTGACAAAGGACTCCCAAACAAAAATAGGGGCATTTGTTTATACCTTTGCAAAGCTGTAAGACACAAGGATGCCTAGCGACTAATAGCCCACGATATCCAGGCAGGGTGTTTTTCTCAAGATTGAGATGAGGTAGCTTGACTGCTTTCAGCCCTGAGGACTCATCCTGCCCTCCAGTGTATGTGGACTTTTCCACCTTCAGTCCCAACAGCTGCTAAGGGTTTTTTATGTATTTTTTTTTTTATTATTATTGTTCTGGTCTTTTGTTTTTCCATATGAATTTTAGAACTTTTTTCTATTTCATTGAAGGAAGTCATTGGTATTTTTTTTCCATTTATTTTTACTTTATTAAAATACAAATGTCAATCAGACAGTTTCAAAACACCTTAACCATACAGAGTCGATGAATTAATACATTGCAAACTGTTTTTATAACATTTTGGTATTGTACAAGGTGCATACATGATATTATATTTACAGGTTTTTTTATAGCTGAATTATATCAAAAATTCAGTAATTATTTACCTAGTGGATGAACATAGCACTAAAAGCCGACATAATATCCTGTCCAACCACCATTAGTGCAGATCTTGCCTATCATAGAATTATGTAGAAGCACAGCGTTATCTATCCCAACTGTACTGTCTATACACACACATCATGATTTTTTCTTTCTACAACCCTTCCTTTGTCTACACCTGTCAAAAGTGGGCACTCCATTGACATTCAACTAC
>PVKA01052712.1:0-11571 GCA_004027165.1 Ctenomys sociabilis
AAGATCTCTTGGCAGGTGTGAAGAATTGGCTCCGGTGTTTCTTTAGGTAATAGAGTGGCCAGGTTGAGAGTAGTTGGCGGACCGAACGTTATTCGGTCTTTATTGAGCAGGAGACTTTGGTAATGAGTAATCCTGGCATTAGAGCGCCATCTATCTGGAGGTTGACGAATGACACTCTCCAAAGTGTGTGGGGCTATTATAGTCAGCTTTTGTCCCAAGGTTAATTTGTCTGCATCTTTGGTTAGCATGGCAGCAGCGGCAATAGCTTTTAAACAGTGGGACCATCCACTGGCCACAGAGTCTAATCTCTTTGACAAGTAGGCCACAGGCCGTTTCCAGGGGCCAAGGGCTTGAGTTAATATTCCTCGGGCTATCCCCCGTTTTTCCTCAATGTAGAGAGTGAAAGGTTTGTCCACACTGGGGAGAGCCAGGGTGGGGGCCGACAACAGGGCCCTTTTGATCTCATCAAAGGCCCGTTGTTGGTCTGGGCCCCAGGTAAAAGTGGCATCTCCCTTAGGGAGAAGATAGAGGGGGGCAGCCAGGGACGCAAATCCTGGAATCCATAGGCGACAAAACCCTGCAGTTCCCAGGAATTCCAGTAATTGTCCCTGGTCTTTGGGCAGAGGAATTTGTGTGACAGTCTTTTTTCTGGCCTCCGTGAGCCATCGTTTCCCATCTTTGAGGGTGTACCCTAGAAAGATGACCTCCCTTCGATAAATTTTTAGCCGAGGCTTGGTATCCCAATTTGGCTAGTTCTTGTAAAAGTCCCCGAGTCCCATACATACAGTCTGTTTCTGAGTTGGCAGCCAGCAGAAGGTCGTCCACATATTGGAGAAGGGTTACCTCGGGGTGTTGGACTCGGAAGGCAGCCAAGTCTTTGTGAAGGGCTTCATCAAAGATGGTATGTGAATTCTTGAACCCCTGAGGGAGGCATGTCCAAGTCAGCTGTCCTGTTGTTCCCGTGTCCGGGTCCGTCCATTCAAAGGCAAACAGAGGTTGGCTATCTTTGTGTAAAGACAGGCAAAAGAAGGCATTTTTTAAGTCTAATACCGCATACCAAGTCCTTTCGGGGCTCAGGGTGCTGAGCAGGTTATAGGGATTAGGCACTGTAGGGTGTATATCTTCCACTCTGTTGTTTATTTTCCTCAGATCTTGTACTGGTCTATAGTCTTTTGTCCCTGGCTTTTTGACCGGCAACAGAGGAGTGTTCCAGGCCAACTGGCATGGTATTAACACTCCCAGGCCAAGAAATTTTTCTGTGTGTCCTTTTAGTCCCTGGTGAGCTTCCTTACTCATATAGTATTGTTTAATGCGGACTGGCGTGGCAGACGCCTTTAAGGATACCAACACAGGCGGCTGTGAAGTGGCAAGTCCTAGTCCAGCAGTTTCAGCCCATGAATCGGGAAAATCTATCAACCAATTTTGGGGAATAGATGGGGCTTTGGGTTGGATATAAAGTTGATATTCTTCTTCTGTAGCCATGGCCAGTATAGTTGCCATGGGTTGACTCACCAGGGGGTTAAGGAAAGTTACTTGGGGACCCTGAGGCTCAAAGGTTATTCTGGCTCTCAGCTTGGTTAATAAGTCTCTTCCCATAAGGGGAAACAAGCCCCGTCCCCTCTAGTCGTCGTCTTCTTCTAGGGCCAACACACTAGGTTGGCGCCTTTGGGCTCCAAGAGCTTGCTGCTTTTGTTTTTCTCTTTCCTTTTTCTGTTTGAGTATAGGGCAATCCTTGATAAGGTGTCCCATTTCCCTACAGTAAGCACATTGATTGGGCTCCAACGGAAGGTGGCGTGGCTTTTTTTCACCTGTATTTCCCTGAACTACTGTGGCCAAGATCTTAGTTAGTTCCTTATTCCGCCTTTGTTTTCTTTTTTTTTTCTTACCATTTCTCTCTCTTCTCTTTCTATCTCTCTCTATCTCTTTTTCTTTTCTTATCTCTTTTTTTTCTCTTTCTCCCTTTTATAAAACACTTTTTTTGCTTCCTTCACTAAGTCTCTTAAGGTTGTATTTTGCAACCCATCTAAACGTTGCAGTTTTTTTCTAATAGCTAGGGCTGATTGGGTTATAAAAGTCATGGCAATAGACCCTCTTAACCCTTCATCCTGTAGACTGAAGGGTCTGTATCTACGATAGGCTTCCATTATTCTTTCTAAGAATGCAGAGGGTGTTTCATCAGGACCTTGATTAATCTCTCTTACCTTAGCCAAATTAGTAGGCCGATGTGCAGCTGCCTTGAGACCCGCCATAAGAGTCTGACGATAGATGGACAGATGCTCCCTACCTTCTGGAGTGTTTGGGTCCCAGTCGGGGCGATGTAGGGGGAAAGCATCATCAATGAGATTTGGCATCTGGGTGGGTATTCCACCTGGTCCAGGAACCAACTTCCTGGCCTCTGTGAGGATTCTCTCCCTTTCTTCTTGAGTGAACAGGGTGCTCAATAGCTGGTGACAATCATCCCAGGTGGGCTGGTGAGAATACATGAGCGATTCCATCAATGCAGTTATCCTAGAAGGATCTTCAGAAAAAGGGGGATTGTTATTTTTCCAATTATACAAGTTGGAGGTGGAGAAAGGCCAATATTGCAGTGTTGGCATTTCTCCCCCGTGACCATTGTCTATCATTGGCCCATAGGGCCAGAGGGGAAGGGTAACAGCCACGTCTTGTGGGCTTTTTGCTCGCTTGTTCCGAGCCGCGCGGGTCCCATGGGCCGGCCCACCATCGTCATCCAACGAAGAGGATTCTGGAGAGGCTGGGCCTGGGGAGGGGCAACCGGAGGAGGAGGAGAGGGCGCATATAGAGGGGGAGGAGTTTCTAGATCAAATTGAATCAGATCCGTTTGGGATTCTGGCAGGACAGGAGGTGGTAGGGGAGGATAGAGACCAGAAGGCGAAAATTGAGCCTTAACTGGCAAAAGGGTAGCCGGCTCAGGTGGAGCTGGAGGGAGAAAAGGTCTTACCCACTCTGGTGGATTCTCACAAAGATCTTGCCAAACCAGAATATATGGTTGTTGGTCAGGGTGGCCGTAGCAACCGGAATGGAAGACAATGGTTTTTACTGCCTGAACCAGGGATAGGTGAAAAGATCCCTCCGGGGGCCATCCTACCTGGAAGGAGGGCCACTCTGAAGAACAGAGAGTTTGCCATTTTCCTTTTTTAACAGTCAAAGAAAGATTATGTGCTCTCTCCCTAATCTCTGACCAATGACCTAGGGTAAGGGCGAGAGGAGCAGATGTTACTTGTCCCATGTTATCAAAATAACCAACTTCCCACAGGAGTGTCAGGGGTAGAAAACAGGCAAAAAGAGTGAAGGCCGCTGCAAACAGATAAACAGGGACACATGGAGGATGTCGACAGAGAGGAGATCCCACTGAGGAGAAAGGAGTCATTAACAATGACAGTGTTGTAGAAAAAAGAAAAGGAAGTTATGGCGCCAGACACACAGACATAGACAATATCAAACACTAAAACTTAAAACCTAGGTATCAGTTATAAGCCGGCAAGAACTCAAAATGCAGCCCGGAACAACTTCAGGCAAACTCAAAACAGCCCAGAACAACTTCAGGCAAAATTACCCCGTGGAGATGTGACTTGTGGCCCAAACCAAATCCCGGAACGACATCAGGAAGAGGGAACGATCCAAGGGCTCATGCACCTTGAACCACAGGGCCACGGGGATCGCAATGCTCACGCGTTTTGTTCCCAGCCACTTCAAACCAAAATATGAGCGCTCGAAACCCAGGAATGAAATGAAACCACGAAACAAAACATAAGACAACAGACAAAATTACATGGCCGTACTTACCTTGAGAGGCTCCTCGGCCGTTGGGGTCCCCCTCCACGGGAGACGATCCTGGACGAGCCCCCAAATGTAAGGGTCGAGTCACCGCGAAGGAAGACCCCAAGAGTCAGTCTCTCATGTAAATCACAAAGGGAAAGCTTTATTATCTACGTATACGCAGGGCTGTCCAAACACGCAGGTTCAGAAGCCCCGATGAATAATCGGGCTTGGATTATAAAGGCAAAAACCGCAAAATGGGGAGGGAGCAAGCGAGGTTACAGAAGCAGATCGCATTGGTTAGTTTAGGTTGACCTTTAAAATGATTGGTGGGTTTAAGAATATATGGCTTTTTAGAGAAACTAAGAGGGGTAGGCAAAAGGACAACTATTAGTTAACTCTGTGGTTTTAGCTGCTTTTGAGAACGGCTGGGTCACAACGGCCTGTCTTACAAGAGTGTTTTTAGGCTGAAGATTAAGTGTTTTTCTAAGCTAGGCCTGAGGTCTTTATGACCCCAGCTGAGGTGTTTGCGTCCTCTTTGTTTTGGGAATATGGATGATTTAAGCTCTATGGCCGTAAGCAGACATAGCATTAGGCAGTATCTATACAAGCTGACATGGTTTGTTGATGTACTAAGGCGACGCACACAGAACAGGATGGCGGTGTAACCTCATGTATGTTTTTAGAAGTTATTTGGGCTTTACACTTTTATTTTGAGATAGGGTTTCATTACATAGTTCAGACCAGCCTTGAACTCGCTATGTAGCCTAGACTGGCCTCGAACTCACCGAAATCCTCTTGCCTGAGCCTCCAAGTGCTGGGATTACAGGTGTGCCTCACCATGCCTTTTTTTCTTTTCATGTTACAATGTGTATCAAATAAAATATATATTAAGACCATTTTAGTTGCAGTAAGGTTGAATATATTCACACTATTGTGCAGCCAGTGCTGAGAGCTGTTTCATCTATGCAAGTTGAAACTCAAACTCAGTGTCTACATTTTTTTTTTTTTTTTTTTTTTTTTTTTTTTTTTGCGGACCTGGGGATTGAACTCAGGCCCTTGCACTTGCCAGGGAAGCACTTACTCCGCTGAGCCATCTCCCCCGCCCCCTCAGTGTCTACTAAACACTTCCCAATTCCCTTTCCCCAGCTCCTGGCAGCCATGATCTACTTCCTGTCTCTGTGAGTTTCACTAAGCGTGGTTCCTGGCACCAGTGAAACACGTGGTCTTTGTCCTTCCGTGGCTGGCTTATTCTTCAGGGCCCATGCACTGTAGTGAGTCCAGGCCCCTCCTTTCCTGAGTACAGGGCTCTCTGTTTCTGGGGCGACCACTGTGTTCACCCAGCACCTCTGACAGCTCCTGGGGCGCACTTATCTTCAGGCTATTGTGAACCTTGCTGTCCCAGTCATGAAGGCACAAACGTCTCCTGGAATCCGACCTTTCCACCCTGCCAGGCACAGCTCCAGAGGTGGAATCCTGGACCGTGCAATAGCTCCTTTCTCCGCTTTGGAGCTGCCCTGCTGGTCTCCACAGCAGCTGCACCGTCTGCCTTTCCTCCGCAGGACACAGGGTTCCGGTTTCTCCAGATCCTTGGCAATGCTGGCGATTGTGACGCCTCAGGGTAGTCTTATTTGCATTTCCCTACTGAGTGACGTTGCACAGCTGCTGGGTTTGTATAAATGTCCCCAAGGGCCCATGCAGTAGGTTCCTGATCTGTGGAGCTGTGGAGCTCTTGGGAGGTGGAGGATGGTGAAGAGGTGGGGCCTCATGGCAGGAAGTGAGGTCACTGGGGTGTGTCCAGGCGTCCTCTCTCTTTTCACTTCCTGGCCACCGCGAGCTGAGTGGCTTCCTCTCCCGCACTCTCCTGGCAGTGACGTCTGAGCCACACACGCCCAGAGCTACGAGGCCAAGGAACCACCTAAACCCTGCCTCCTTGTGCTGCTCACCCCAGGTGTGTGTCGTGCTGACCAGAGCTGATAGGTACGGCATCTTTCCCTGTGCCTGGGCCATTTGTCCATCTTCTCTGGACAGATGCCAGGAGTCCTTAGTTTGTTTTTGAGACTGGTTATTTCATTCTTTCTTGTTGTGATACAGGAGCTCTTGGTGCACTCTGGAAACTGCAGCCCAGTCAGGCATGTTTCAGGGCTGTCTCCTCCTCCTGTTGATGGTGTCTTTTGATGCACAGAAGTGTCAGTTCTCCATCCATTTCCACTTCTGTGCCCCTACTTTTGGTGTGGTAGCCTCCTGCGGCATCTCACATCGGTGGGCAGAATGCAGCAGGCCTGGCGGTGGCCCAAGCCCAAGGCCCCAGGATGGCACAGCCTTTGTCCTGTGGGCCTGTGGGAGCCGCCTGCCCAGGCTCCTGGTCTGGCGGAAGCAGGGTTGGAGACAGAGTGAAAGTGCAAGAAGCTGTGCGAGGCCCAGCTCGGACCTGCTGGCGCTCCCCTCTGCCACAGGCCTTTCTGCAGCTGCTCCTGCATCAGAGCTCAAAACTCTGAGGAGTGGACCAAGATGCCCACCTTCAAAGCAGCCTCTTGATCTCCATGGGCTCCAGAAGATGCATCGGCTCCTCTGTGCAGCCCCTCCTGGCTCACACGTCCCTCTCGGCATGTAGCCCAAGGGAAGAGCTGAAAACTCAGTCAGGCCCAGCCCCAAAGGGAAAGGGGCAGCTGTGGAAGAGACTGCACCTAGAGACCTGGGGAGGAGGAGGGTGGGCTGCTCTGGCATGCACAGGGCCAGAGTAGACGCACAGAGGTAGTGGAGCTGCCCGTAGCAGGAGTCAGGACACTGGCAGGTCATCTTTCCCTCATGAAACAGATACCCAGGTAATCAGCTGACCACAGGGAGAGGCCCTTGCTTACTTAGGTTCCTGGAGGTTTGGGCCACAACTGGTTGGCCTGTCTCCTGGGACCTGTGGCAGCACATGGCAATAGAGTAAAACCTTTCACGGCCAAGAAAAACCGTGAGGCTGGTCCCTGTCCCGAGTAAGGGCAGCCCTAGGACCTTCAAACCTCACACCAGGCCCTGCCAATAGGGCACCCTGGGAACCTGGCCTCAACCCAGGACTCCTGGGTACCTCACCCAGCACAGCAGCACTGGCGCCTGGGCTTCTCATGGCAGGGGCGAAGGCTGGGTCTGCGTGGTCCCGCTGGATCTGCCGCATGGGGCACTCAGCACAGCCAAGTGAGCTCTGGTGTGACCTCTGCGCCCTCCCCATACTGTGCAGCAGGAGTCGATGCCCCTGCCCTGATCAAGCAGCCCATGCACTGCTTTGTTCCTGCAGATCCTGCCCTGGAAGTAACATCCAAAGGGATCCCAATGGGGCTCAGGGCTCAGCGGAGGGGCCCTCCTGGAGAGACCGCCCCGAGGAGCCAGGGACGCAGGCAACGTGCCGTGGGAGACCCTGGCTGCTCACGTCTGACTCCAGCGTCCCAGCGAGGCCGACCTGCACCCATTTCCTTGTTCTCCTCCCTGGGAATCTGGATTCTCTCCCCGCTGCCCTCGCCACCTAGGATGCCTGAGTCCTGCTGCCCTCAGATGCTCTGGTCTCAGAACCTGGGGACTGACCTTCCCTGGAAATCTGGTCATGGCAGGGGATGAGTAGAGCTACGGTGAGCCCACACTGGGCAGCACAAGCCCCCACCCAGTGAGGCTGAGCCCTTCTGCAAGGGAATTCTGCTCAGAGGCAGAGTAGCACAAGAGGATAGCAGTGGGGGGAAGTGTTTGCAGGACTCGGGGAGAAGCAGGGCGGGACCCCTCACAGCCCTCATGATCGGGTTAGGGACTCTTTGTTGAGCCACTCCTCTGTGGGGCTTTGTTCCAGCAACCAGTAGCAAACTACATGCTTCTTGCCGACAACAGCTCCTTCTGGCTTCAAGCAGCACACTCCACCTCCCGAGTGTGGACTGCCATCACCCTGGACAGTGTGGCATGTACAAGAGATGCCTGGAACTGCCGCAGCCCTTTGGCCACCACAAGGAAACCAGACTTGGAAAGACGACAGGAAAGAAGGGATGAAGAAGAGGGGTCCGTGTCGAGGCTCCCCAGCCATGGGTCCTTCGATCTGTCCTAAAGCCTGCCCTGCACAGCTTGCTGAGTGCTTGAGGCAGTTCGAGCAGGGGTCTCACTTCCTTGCTCCTCTAATGCCAGGTGTGGTGACTTCAGGTGCCTTAAGCCTGAAGAGCCAGAAGCAAAGTGTCCTTACCTCTCACCCTGTGGCTTGGCCACAGGCTCCCCCCGGAGCACCCCGAGATGGGGACAGGACTGGTATGCACAGCTCCATGGGGCATTCGTGCAGGATGCAGAGCACAATGGGGCAGAGGCAAGGCTGGCGCAGACCCATAGCAGGGACACAGCGACTGCCGCAGGCAGACTTGCAGAACTGCAAGCTGAGCCGCAGGTGTGCACGGCCCCAGGCAGCCCAGTCCTTGCTGTTGGCAGCAGTGGGGTTCCAGGGAGGGAGGCTGGTCTGTGCTCTGCCTCACTCTGGACAGCATGCTGAATATGAGGCAGGAAGACACAGGTGTGTGTGTGTGTGTGTGTGTGTGTGTGTGTGTGTGTGTGCGCGCGCGCGCGCGTGTGCTCACTCCACAATGCCCACTTTCTCTTTCCCCATCCAGCTCATTTTTGCTTGGGGTCCTTGGGATTCCGGAGCAACTGATGTGCCGCTCACTCGAGAGAGCACCCCTGCCCCACAGGGCTGGGCGGAGCAGGTCACCCCAGCCACCTGAGCAGCAGCGTGTGGCTTCTGGGTGCCCTGGAGCTCGCCTGGGCATCAGGACGACAGAGTCTGACCTTCCCTGGCCACGTGGGGCATCTTCAAGGCCTGAGATTATGCAGCTGTGCCGCTGCGTGGAGTGGAGATGACTCAGAAGGGCCTGGAGGCCCTGCAGGCAGAGGCAGAGTGAAGGTGTGGGCTTTGGTGACTGCACTTCCAGAAGAGCCTGGCCCACGCCGCAGCATGTGTGCTTCACGGGCACACGTGACAGCATGCTCTTAGTACGCAGGCCAACCTGAGCTGGATGACGGCTCGTCCGTGTCTGAGGACATACTGCGGGGCGCAGAGTCCAGGGGTCTGATCTCAGGCAGAAATGCTGGAGCTGGGCTGCTCTCTAACTCAGGGTTGTTCAGATGTTCAGAGGTAACCCGGAGCCTATGCACACACTGTGTAACCTGCTAGCAGAGCGTGGAGCTGGATCTGCAATCCGCTCATTAATATTTCTGCTGCAAAACACATGAATATTCATGCTGGGCAGATCAAGGCTATAAATAGTCTCACTTCGGTTCAGGTCAAGCTTTCCATGGAGGGAGCTTGCCTTACCTTTGGGGAAAACCACTATGTCCTCAGAGGCTTTTTGGGTTTCGCAGTAGCAGTTTAATGACTGTGGCTCTTGATATTTCTTCCTGCCTTACATTCTTTGTCCAACTGGCAGGCACTGCTCATAAGTGAGGTGCTCTGGGTTAGGTGTGGTGGCACACACATGCAGCCCGAGCACTCGGGAGGCTGAGGCAGGAGGGCTGCAGCAAGTTTGAGCCTGAGCTAATAGTGTGTTCAAGGATAGCCTGATCTGCAGAGCGAGGCCCTGCCTCAAACAACAATCATAACCATAACCCTGGTCATAGTAATCCAGTGCTAGATTTTGTGTGGCGCATTGGTGCTTAGGCACAGAGCTAAGGACGGGCCCAGGTGTGGGTGAGGAGAGCTTGGGGTGCAGGGCGTGGTCCCTCCCTGGGAGAGGCCTCTGAGAGTGTGTGGTGTGTGGATAAAGTTTGGCGTCAGGATCTCGGCAGATGCGAGAGCCATTTGCAGGTCCAATGAGCATAAAAATCTAGCATCAAGAGCTTCCTCCTTCAGAGAGCGGTGGGGCAGGGCGGGCGGAGGGCAGGAGCGGGCTTCAGGCCTGGAGCAGCAGCCCTGAGGGGAGCAGACAGGAGGCCCGGTGGGTGCAGGCCTCTGGGCAGGCAGGGAAACGTGGGCTTTGGAGCCAGGCCACAGGGATGCTGCAACTGCCGCCTGAGGATGGGCTGAGCAAGTCTGTTATCTCCACCCAGGTGGAGACTGAGGCTAGGGCCCCGACACAGGCGCCCAGCACAGAGCCCAGCCAGCTGTAGGAAGGTCCCTGCCCTCAAGCAGCCTGGCCGGCTCCTCCCCGCGGCCCTCTGCCCCAGGACTCACCGTGAGCGAGCACAACACCCCTGCCTGCTCCTGGGGAGGTCCAATGAGTTTTGTTATTGTTATTGCCGTTGCTGCTCTTTCCACAGCAAGCTCAGCAGAGCACTGACCGTGTGCGACATAATGAAAGATGCAGTTTGTCCCTGGCACAGAGCTCTTCAGTCCCCTGGGATTTTGGTTGACTTATTTTTTAGGTGAGGTTTATTTTCTGGTTTTGGTGCTGAGGACCGAACCCAGGGATTCCAGCTTACTAGGCAAGCATTGTACCGCTGAGCCAAATCCCCAGCCTTCCTTGGGATTTGAAGACTGACTTGCTGGGCCCAGACAGCTTCTGGGTGGGGCTACACCCCAAAGGACCAGGCCACATAATGCACTGGGGCTCACAGCCACGCCCCAGCCCCTAGCTAGAGACTGAGCTCGTCTGAAGGCCCATGATTCCAGTAGCCATGCCCATGCTGGGACCTCTGCAGAGGCCCTGGAGTGAGAACAGTCCTAGGGGCCGTGGCTTCCCCTGGCCTTGTCTCTCCCAGCTGCTCCTGTATGTCATGAGCCCTGGTAGCTTGCCTCCCTGGGTTCAGTGGGTCACGGCTGCGGACTGCGGAGCCTGTGGAGGGGCACATGGCAGCCAGGCCTGGTGGAGGACATTGCCAGGGGACAGAGAGCAGGAAGGAAGGCATCTGGGACAAGAACGCACCATTTAGGTCACACCCCAGGGACCCCAGATGAATCCATGACGTGTACAGCACCCCAAAATCCAGTCACGCCCCTCCCAGGCCACAGCCCGTCTGAGGCCAGTGCCTCTACTCAGGGCCCTTCCCCCAGTCTCCCGGGGACCCTAATGCTGCCTGGGCTCCCCGCCCCCCCTCTTCCTTGAAGGGTCTGTTGCTCTTTTCTGGTCTCCATGGTGCCCCCTGTGGGCTGGGGCTCAAAGATGGGGTGGCAGCCGTCCACCTCGCACTGCCTGCTCCACATCGTCCCCACCTGCTCCTCACTGCTGGTTGTTGTGACCCCAGGTGGGGAAGCTGAGGCGGAACCTGGACGCCTGCCCCCACCTCTAATGTGTCAGGCCCAGCACTCAAAATCATCCCTGAGGTGCCTCCCACCATCCCCACCACCCTGCCCTCCACTGCTTTCATTCACACTCTTCTTAATTCCCTTCTTCCCAACAGGGCAACTCTAGGCTCCAGTCCTGAAGGAAAGCAACGTTATGGGCCCTGCTGCTAGGACTGGCCATCATATGGGCAGGTCCACCAAGGTGGCTGTCTTGGAGAGGAATTGCTTGTTTCCCTGTACCTGTGCATCCCACAGACAGAGGTGAGGGGTGTTCAGGACTCCAAAGAGCCAGGGCTCGGGGCATGAGCTGGCTGGACGCCCTCGCAGGCTGGGTAAGGAGTCTGGCGTGGGCCTGCTGTTGCACACTAGAGCATCCTGCTGGAGGGGTGCAAGGAAACCTTGACCTCCGGGTCCAGGGCTGTGCTGTCCTGAGGTGCAGGGGGTCTGCTGGGCGACTGCTAGAAGGACCGGGATGCAGAGCCCAGGGCCTATGGGGGAGCACAGCATCAGAGCATAGGGCCCAGCCCCAGGGCCTACGGGGGAGCACAGCATCGGAGCATAGGGCCCAG
>PVKA01052713.1:0-11576 GCA_004027165.1 Ctenomys sociabilis
TTTTTTTGTCTTTTTGAGACAGGGTTTCACTATGCAGTTTAGGTCTCACCTGAGCTCACTTTGTAGCTCAGGCTGGTCTCAAACCCACAATAATCCTCCTGCCTCAGCCTCCCGAGTGGCAGGATTACAGGCATGTGCCACCATGCCCGGCCCTTAAATTAATCTTTTTTTTTTTTTTTTTTTTTTTTGTGGAACCAGGGATTGAACTCAGGCCCTTGCACTTGCCAGGGAAGCACTTATTCCACTGAGCCATCTCCCTGCCCCTAGTTGCCCATTTTTTGACTGGATCTTTTATTTTGGGGGAAGGCTATAATTTTTTGAGTTGTTTATATATTCTAGTTATTAGTCCTCTCTGTGAGAAGTAATGGCAATGTTTCCCCCATTGTGTTGGCTGTCTCTTCACTCTGTCGAATGTTTCCTTTTCTGTACAAAGCTTTTTTTTTTTTTTTTTTTTTTTTTTTTTTTTTTTTTTTTTTTTTTTTTTTTTTTTTTTTTTTTTTTTTTTTTTTTTTTTTTTTTTTTGCAAACCGGGGATTGAACTCAGGCCCTTACACTTGCAGGGAAGCGCTTATTACATTGAGCCACCTCCCCAGCCCCTGTACAAAGCTTTATTTAATTTGACATTATCACATTTATGAGCTCTTAAGACCTGGGGAGATGGCTCAGTGGAATAAGTGCTTCCCTGGCAAGCCCAAGGGCCTAAATTCAATCCCTGGCTCTGCCAAAAAAAAAAAAAAAAAACATTTATGAGCTCTTGATGTTATTGCTTGTGCCACTGGAATTCTGTTCTGAGATTGGACATATTCACAGTGGCATGGCCGTAGACAAATTCTATTCAGAAAGTCTTTACCTGTGCCTTCAAGAGTTTTATCTATTTTATTTCCCATCAGGTTAATGTTATGGGTCGCTCAGAACAGGAACCAGATCAGCCAGATTGGAATTTGGAAAGCCATTTATTACTGAGCTCAGGGCCCCTCGATCAGCTCTCACTCAGGAGAGGACAGAAAGGCAGTTTGCCCAGGAAGCAGAGAGGGGTTTTAAGCTTGGAACCACATTGAGTTTGATAAACAAATTCATTGTCTGACACAAAAGAATGCTTTCAGAGTCATTGTGACCACTACTCAAACTAAGTTTCCGGGGACTTTTGTTTCAGATTCTGGTGAATTTGCATCTGAGTACCTGCAGGCAGCCTTGCAAGGCCCGGAGGTTACAAGAAGTGAAAGCCCTTAACGGCCCTATTTACTAAGCAACCTAGTACAGTGTGTGATACATTTACAACAGAAAGCACAAGATTTACATTTATAGCCTAAAATGTGAGTTAACCCATTACATTCCCCACTGGTTTTATCTGAGAATCAAATCATTGATTTAGCTAAAACCCCCAAGTTGTCATAATTGTCCCAGGAACATGAGGAGTTTGTAGTTAGATCTCAGCTCCTTCAACTTGATGGTCTGGATTTTTTTTAACATTCTTGAACAGTTTATAAAACAGGGCCTGACAGAGCCAAGAGAAACAGAACAGGTCCAATTGAGGCAAATACAAAGGAGGCATCAAGAATAGTCTCTATTTCTTTTTTTTTTTTTGACAAATCTTTAGAGCCAGTTTTTTTTCCCCCCTTTGGCTACATTTCACTGAATTATTTTACATTTTGTTTTGCTATTTTATCAAAGAAGAGGTTTTAACAACACTAAGTATCATAGCATATGCTGAAATCTCAAGTCTTATGCACTCACGGCCCTTTGTGGTGATGTTATATCAAATTATTTTGATATAACACTGCTAATCTACTCAAAGAGCAAGTAACATTAGTTAACAACAGAGTCTGAGTAGGTGAGTTTTTTTATAACTCTAGATGGGAAAAAAAATTTTCCCATGGCCCCACTGGTTTTTGTGCCACCTCTTGAGCTGTAATATCAGCCAGGGAGTTTTTTCTTTTGTCTTGAGGTCTGGCCCACGGTGGGCAGCATCTATCTCTCTCAAACCAGAGTCACCATGTATTTATTTATTGATTGATTGATTGTCTCCTTGAGGGCCTAGCCCTACTTGACTGCCTATAATATTTTTAATCTAACTCAGCTGTCTGCAACAGTTTCCCCTCTGAAGAGGGCAGTGACCCGAACTGCCATGAGGGAAGCTGGGTGATGACCACTGGCTTCTTCAGGCTGGAAGGGGTCGCAGTTGTTCACTGGCAGTCAGAGATACTCTCTAAAGGTTCTACCTAAAGGCCCTCAGTAGACACTAAGCATTTTTATCCTGGGTAGGCAGAATGGCTTTAAATCTGGAGGAGGCAAAGCCAAAGAAACAATTAAACATGAACATTTTGTAAGTCCATTAGCAGATATCTACTGGGGCACATGAATTGCCGGACGTACCGAAACACTGAGTACTTTCTGGCTGACAAGTGGGGCGGGCCACTGGCTGGGTAACTGACAAATCTGCAGGAGCATCTATTACAAGTTTAACAGGCCTTTTTCTTATATTGGTTGTTAACATGGGGTTCCTCAGGCTGAGAGGGGAAGACCCATGACCACTTTAATCTGAGACTTTCTTTGACTCTATCATGAACACTTTTTTTTCCTTTAGTAGCAGCTTTGGACATTTTTGCTTGAAATGTCCCTTTTGTCCAGATCCAGGGAAGCATAACTTTTTACTGTTTCCTGACTGGCCTTCTTTCCTGTAGGCTACTAGTATCAACACTCTTATTTTTTATCCATTTTATTTTGTATCCTTTTTATTATGAAACACCTCAACTCAGGTAATTCGTTCCTGTAAACTCTTACTTCTGTACCTTGTGTCAGATATCTGGGGCCCACTGAGCAACATATAACTTTTTTGTTATAAGGCCTCCTGAAGGTAGCTCTGCTCAAAGAATATGAGGGCAACCTCCCCTGTAGTGGATTTTCTGGCATAGGATTAGGCTGATAGAGGAAGCATGTTTGAGGGCAATCAGGCCTGGCCAAAGAACGTGAAGCTAGCTTCCCTTGTAATGAGGTAAGAAACCCAGAGAAGACTCAGATTGCCTGGGCTGTATGAGGTGGACAGTTAAGGCCTTACTATGTCTCTGAAAAAAATCTGGTGGATCGTAGTAAAAGGAATCTTAGTCTAGCATATTTGTTATAGATTTTCCCTGCGCGATTACCTGGGTTTGTTATCTTCTAAAAAAACAAATTTTCTGAAATTACAGCATGTATAATCAAAGTACATACATCTGAGTAACAGGTAAATGTATAAAATTTTGAGGCTAGCAATCTAAACCCACTAACTTTTAAACTCCTTTATCTATGGAGTCTGACAGTTTGCTATAAATGTCTCCAGCTGTATTAATAATTAATCTCTAAAATCTGAGAACATATGAAGACCAGATTAATATCTTATTTTTACTGTCAATACTTTTAAATAACTTAAGTATATAGGTTGGCATATTTTTCTAGTTACACCTGTGTTTACTATCAGCATGAAATACCTGATTTACATCAGAAATCAACGAGGCTAACTTAATAACTTATCATGAAATACACAGTATTCACTCAGGTTAAACCAATGTCCCATTTAGTATCCTGGATATGTCTCCTATTGTAAGCAAGGGGCACCACAGAGGGACTTATCCTTTAACACTGTGGCTCTGAGGTTTATATTTTAAATGCAAGGCCTGGCTCTATCTATAGGCCCAAGGCTATTTGACACTGTGTAGCTCATGGCCCTAGAACTTTTTATGGTGACAGGCTTTTATCTGTACATGAACAATACATCTCAGTTACAGCTGATGCAAGGTGATAATGACTGGAAGGTCGGGGTTGGAGAAGGACAAAGAGACCTATGCCAATGTCCAGCAATAGGCTGGATTGTTCCTTTAGTCATGATTACTCAGGGCTCCTCCATGGAGATGACAGGTAGAGATAACAGGCCAGAGGGAAGAGGCAGGCCCTGGGTGCTTCAGGCCTACTGGACCACCTGCGAAGCTGAGTCTGAGCTCTAGGGCCTCCGCCTCAGAGTGCAGTCTCACTTCTAGCGGATGCCTTAACAGGGCATGGCTTGTGGGCCTCTTAAAGCACTCCCTTTTATGGCGTTCTGGCTTCTGACTGCAGCAGCAGATTCAACCTCATCAACAGATAAACTTCATTGTTGTTGAGCTCTTCTTGGAGCCCAGAGAATCAGTCTTAGGGTCTGTTTTGAGGCTGCAACAAAGGCAGCAATTTTTGATCTCTGCTTTTTCTCCCTGGTTTTCTCTCAGTTCTGATTATGGGACATTGTTTTCTTAGGGTCCTATAAAGTATCAAGTCAGTTGTCTGGAGCAAAGCTATCTTTTATAGTTCTTTAATATCTGGACTTTACTGAGTATTGAACTTATCTGTAAGAGTAATCTGTCCCTCTACTGAATTAGCATCTCAAGAAGTATGTGTTACCAGTTTTTATTTAAACATTTTAAGAAATCAGAGGGGTGTTACCTTTTTTTCTGGTAAATAGACGAAATTTAATAACTGCAGGCTTGGTTGTAGTGCTTTTTAGACCTTAAGAATATATACTAGAAAATATTTTTATTAGGCTATTAGGCCTACAGGGGTCTGACTGCTTGGGTTCCAGTGGGAACAGGTAGTTTCTGTTACAGCTAAACCAAGATAGACTGTCTATCTTCTGGTTGTTTAAAATTAACAATATGACATTTATCTCCAAATGAAATATCAGCTTGTAATATGGTCTGCCTCTTCATAGAAGTGAAAGCTTGGTTTCAGATTAACATTACATCTTTTTAATCTAGTTTTTAAGCCTGAATAAATCCTCTAAAGACATCAATGGACTTATCAGGGTCATCTAAAGTTTTAAAATCTGACATATTTTAGGTCACTGGGAAAAGGCACAAAAACTCTGGAAGTGTTAAACTGTCTTTTTACTTCTTTAAAATATATTATCTTTTCAGTGGAATAGATTAGGATATGCAGAGGCATCTACGAAAACACTCAGCCATCTTATCTTCGACAAAGGGGCTACACAAGCTCACTGGAAGAAAGAGAGCCTCTTTAACAAATGGTGCTGGAAAACATGGCTTTCTACATGCCGAAAACTAAAACTTGACCCAGATCTATCACCATGCACTAAATTAAAGTCAAAATGGATTGAAGATCTAAACATTAAAACAGAAACACTCAATCTCCTGGAAGAGAAAGTAGGAGGAACTCTTGAAGACATAGGGGTAGGTAAACAGTTCATGAACAAACATATTCGCATGGGAAGCACTTGAAAGAATCAACAACTGGGATCAACTCTTCTTAAGGAGCTTCCGCATGTCAAAAGAAATTGTCAATAGAGTGAAAAGACAACCCACAAAGTTTGAAAAAATCCTAACTAATAAGCAATCAGACAGAGGACTACTGTCTAGAATATATAAAGAACTAAGATATAACAGGGCCCTCAAATTTAAAGACCCAGTTCAGAAATAGGCATCGGAGATGAATACACAGTTCTCAGAGGACGAAATTAAAGAAGCAAATAAATATATGAAAACATGCTCCACATCGCTAGCCATTCATGAAATGCAAATAAAAACAACACTGAGATATCATCTCACTCCAGAAAGAATGGCTATCATAAAGAAATCAACCAACAACAAATGTTGGAGAGGTTGTGGAGAAAAGGGATCACTTCTCCACTGCTGGTGGGAATGTAGACTGGTACAACCATTGTGGAGGTCATTGTGGGGACTCCTCAAAAGAGTAGCACTAGAAATCCCATTCAAACTGGCTATCCCCCTACTGGGAATTTTCCCAAAGGATCTGAAAACATTGTATCATAGTGATATATGTGTACTTATGTTTATAGCAGCGCAATGTGTGATAGCAAAATCTTGGAAACACCCAAAATGCCTGTCATATGAGGAATGGTTGAAAAAGATGTGGTATTTCTATATAATGGAGTATTACTCTGTTGTAAAGAATGATAAACTTGAAGCACTTATATTTCAGTGGATGCCACTTGAACATATACTCATACATGAAATAAACCAGACACACATGTGTAAATATCATATAGTCTCCCTAGTATAACAAGCAAAAAGCAGAAATGCAAAAGGAAACATATAACAACAACTAAAGTCAATTGAGTCAGATAAGGCAAAGTGAATGGCATAAGCTGCAGGATACTAATCAGCTTTTCTTCTGGTTAACAACCTAAGTTCACAAGTCAGAGTTGGAGAAATAGAAGAGCCACAAGGCCAGCCAACATTTTGGCCCTAGCCTTTCAAGGTCAGTGAAGACTCAGGACATAGGAGAACCTGTACTGCAACATCATGAAACTCAGTTGAGCTCCAAATTTTCTGAACAAGGAGATTATGGAGCCACAGAGGAAAGAGATCAAAGTTCTATAGTGTGCCTAGGAAGAGTCACATGGAGAGAAAAGTTTTGCTCAAGATCTCACAGAGAGCAAACTGGTCAAGCATTGGCCGTGACTCATCCACATGGATGACACAGACAAAGGATCTACAGAATAATGTACAGGACTATAAGATAAACCCTGAGAGGACTTCACTGACCACATAAGAAATATAAAGTTCATGTGTTAGTATATAAGTCTTGATCTATCTAGGTCTTAACCATCCAGCAGAAAAGTATAAAAATGAGGTATACATCGTGGGGCCATATCAAGCTGAGCTGTAAATGGCTATGGTCGACAACTTCTTTGAATAACTCACTATTGTTGTGGAATGCTGGACTGTCTTGGATTGTGTGAGTTCAAGCACCTAAGTTAGTTGAATGACAAAATGGAGTGCCCACCTTTGACAGGTGTAGACAAAGGAAGGGGTATAATAAGAAAAAGTCATGATGTGTGTGTATAGACAGTACAGTTGGGATAGATAACGCTGTGCTTCTACATAATCCTATGAGAGGCAAGATTTGCACTAATGGTGGTTGGACAGGATATTATGTCGGCTTCTAGTACTATGGTCATCCACTAGGAAAATAATTGAATTTTTGATATAATTCAGGTATAAAAAATAAGATAAGTAAGCAGCTACACTCTTAATTTACTGATAAGAGACATCTGCTATAATAATATCTGTAAGTATAATATCATGTATGCACCTTGTACGATACCAAAACATTATAAAAACTTTGCAATATATTAATTTATCGAATCTGTCTTGTTAAGGTATCTTGAAACTGTCTGATATTTTGACTTCAATGAAATAAAAAATAAATTTTAAAAAATAAATAAATAAAATGTATTATCTTTGAAAAGCTTGCATAAACTCATCTAAGGGTGGGGGTAGCTTTGTAGAGGCTTGGATCATAGCAGTTTGAGAAGCCCACCCTTTTGAAATGTAGATAGAGGAAACCTTACTTTCAGTAATGGTGGGCGAGGCTGTGGTTAAGGCTATCTTATCCAAAGGTCTTTAAAGGTCAACAAGCAGCAGCCTTAGGCACCTGAACAGCCAGGTTCTCCTGTAGCCCACATCTACATTTTAAAACTAGAATGACTTTCTTAAGGCAAACAAAACTTAAACGTAAGAGTACTGGTGGGGGGGGGTCAGGGAGTCTTATAGATGGAAGCATAACCATTACATAAAAAGATTAATTTAAAGTGAGCACTTTCTAGGCTACCAAAGTCTCTTCTACAGATAGATAGAACAGTTGGCTTGAGGATTTGGCCCTGTGCACTGAACCAAGGCTCCAGACACATGTGTTCTTTTTATCTCACCATCTAGGTAAGCAATTTTAACAACTGGACAAGATTTAAACTTGAAGCTCACAGGTGAAACTCATATTTATCATCTAGCAATCAAATTTTACAGGTTGGTAAAATCACATTAAGGCTGACAAAAATCTTTTTTATCTTAATGTGTAACACACAGATGTGAATTTTTCTTGACAGCTACTGCAGAATGTAAACTCTTGTAAGCTGCCTCACCCTAATTTCTAAAGGAGTGACTCGTTAAGTTGTTCTACTAAAAAGCTCAGGTAGTATTCCTAGTTTACTGGCAGAAGGAGAAAGGAAAAAGTACAATAGGTCAGTAGAGACCTTTTGGTGGTCAAGAACGATTAGTCAGGGGCCAGGAGATTGCTCAGTAGAATTAGCATTTCCCTGGCAAGCGCAAGGGTCTGAGTTCAATCCCTGGTTCCAGAAAAAAAAAAAAAAAGAACGATTAGTCGACTTAATGTCATTTAGCTGGCAAAGGAGTCACATGTTTCATAGGCACGTATATTTCCTAAGTCTGAACTCAATTTAAAAGTCTCATTTTTCAGAAATTTACATGAAATCCACTAGAAGGCTTACAAACATTATTTTTTTTCCTAGTGCTATTGTCTAAAAGCAAACAAGGAATATCAGTACATTTGCCAACTAGTTCAAATGAACACAATCAAAAAAAGTCATAAAATGTCCCATTACAGAAATATAACCTCATTTGAACTTAGATTTACCAACATATTTTGACCAACATTTAACAAGTGCATAATGAATTTATCTGTGTACCAGGTGGCAGATGGGACAAGTTGGTTCTGAGGGTGATGGTCGGGGGTCACAGCCACTTCTTCTCAGTTGGAACTGCCAATGTGACCATACGGAACTGGCCAGTCCTCCTGGGACAGCGTCCAGAACAGCAAACTTTGAGCCATTTCAAAGGTTCATGGACAAGATCAATCCAAGCCTAAATGTAAGGGACCTGGTCAGGGTGTCACAGCTTTCTGAAGATGACTATCCGAACCTGTCAAGCAAGAGAAAGGTTAAGAGCCTTCTGGAAGCCAAGCGGCCTAGAGGAAGGAGGGCCATTCCAATTCGGAGAAGGTTCAACATTTTCTGGGGTGCACAGTCCCCATACTCTGAGGCTCGTAGGCTTAAATCCTGAAAATTACTTAGAAAACATTATAGGGGTGACAAAGACAGAAATAGAAGCAGCCTGCAGTTATTAGACAGACAAATGACAATCGGCCGAAACACACAAAAACAAATTTGAGACTCCGATCCACATCGCGGAGGGAGTCGAGTCCAGGGGCTATTGTACGTCTAACACCGCGTAGGACTCCCAGATGGGCGCCGGAACAGAACAGATACACAGATGTCCTACCGGTAAGAACTTACAGACGGCTCTGAGGTTCGAATGATAAAATTTGTAAGTTTTCAGAGACCACCCTGGGGCCAGAAAGTCTCCCCCAGGAAATGGTTCCTCAGATTGGTCCCCATTAAAGGGGATCCCGGACGAGCCCCCAAATGTCGCTCAGAATAGGAACCAGATCAGCCAGATTGGAATTTGGAAAGCCATTTATTACTGACCTCAGGGCCCCTCGATCAGCTCTCACTCAGGAGAGGACAGAAAGGCTCACTCAGGAGAGGACAGAAAGGCGGCTTGCCCAGGAAGCAGAGAGGGGTTTTAAGCTTGGAACCACATTGAGTTTGATAAACAAATTCATTGTCTGACACAAAATAATACTTTCAGAGTCATTGTGACCACTACTCAAACTAAGTTTCCGGGGACTTTTGTTTCAGATTCTGGTGAATTTGCACCTGAGTACCTGCAGGCAGCCTTGCAAGGCCCAGAGGTTACAAGAAGTGAAAGCCCTTAATGGCCCTATTTACTAAGCAACCTAGTACAGTGGGTGGTACATTTACAACAGAAAGCACAAGATTTACATTTATAGCCTAAAATGTGAGTTAACCCATTACAGTTAAGATATATGTTTTAATATTTAGATCTTTGATCCATTTTGATTTTAATTTAATACATGGTGAGAGATCTGGATCTAGCTTCAATCTTCTGCATGTGTATGGCCTATTTTCCAGCACCATGTGCTAAAGAGGCTATCTTTCTGTCTGCATATGTTTTTGGCACTTTTGTGAAAGATTAGGTGGCTGAACATGTCTGTGCTGTTTCTGCATCCTCTGTTCTGTGCCACTGATCCACAAGTGTGTTTTTATCTGAGTACTGTGGCGTTTTGATCACTGTAGCTTTATAGTATAACTTGAAGTCTGGGACTGTGATTCCTCCTCCTCTGTATTTGTTGTTCTAGGTCTCTGCTGGTTCCATCTGAAGATAGATTATAGATAGACAGATGGATGCATGGAACCCCTATTCTTAGCTTCTAGAGGGTTAACCAGGATCACACATTTATGTAGAAAGCGCCTTAGGGAAATGTCCGAGTTAGTTGTAAATTCAAACCTGGGATTCTTATCCAGCTTCCCTGGCTTACAGAGCACAGAACTGCCATGGAACAGCCCTTGAGAAGCCCAGTGACTTGCATCCCTGAGGACCTTTCCTTCTGCAGCTTCTACTTCCCAGAGGAATTTCTGAAGTTCTCCAAACAACAAATGGTCCCCATTTTCCCAACCATGAAAGAGAATCACTGCAAGTAATTTTTAAAATTCAGAATTGCATGTTGAAATGATTACATCCTGAAATGATACTATTGTGGAAATACCGAGTTGAATAAAATACATTATTAAAACCTTTTTAACCTGTGCCTTTTTTACTTTTTAAAATGAAGCTGCTAGAAAATTGAAAATTATGTGTGACTCATGTTTTATTTTATTTGACAAGAGGTGCTCTCAAGAGTATGCCAAGCCAGAAATATTCTCTGTGTGCACGTGTGTGTGTGTGTGTGTGTGTGTGTGTGTGTGTGTGGTACTGGGGATTGAACCCAGAACCTTGGTCCTGGGCTACATTCCTAGCCCCTTCTTTAATTTGTACTTTTTGAGAAGCTCTCAATAAGTAGCCCAGCCTGGGCTTGAACTTGTGAACATTCTGCCTCCATCTCCCCATGTTCTGGGGTTTCAGGCATGTGCCAGTGGGCTTGACCAGAAGGTCCATTTTAGAGAGACCAAAGTGCCCCGTGGGAGGGTTAGGGAGACAGGTGGCTCAGGAGTTAAGTGTCACTGCCTGCTTCCACAAGATTGTGGGAGAAGGGTCACAGTTGGAATGCTTTTTTTTGGTCTCTTTCTCTCTGTATTTGTGCTACCTTCTCCCAGCAACCTCCCATGCCCTCAGAACATGACCTGCACCAAAGGCTCCCAAATTTACAGTTCTTTTCTAAGAACACTTAAAATCAGTTAAAAGCAAGAAAGTCAAACTTTCCAGACAAGGACTGTGATTGGCACAGCTTGCATCTGCACGCTGTGAACCATACATAGAGTCATAACCCCATAACCCCATTACCAAAGTGAGAGGGGCAGGAAGGATCCCTGGAGAATGGGGGGTTAGTATACAAGGGCATGACTGGCACCCACTCAGTGCCAGCCTACAGTGGCATGTATGCCTGCACATAATGTTGCATGTGACAACCAACAGGGGTTTAGCCAAAGAAGCTCTTTGCATGCACTCAGCTGCCTGGCCTAGGCTGACCTGCACCTGTCCTGCCCTGACCCTAACTCCAAGTTCATTTGTTAGACTCTAAACCCTCCATGTCACTGGATTAGGGGATAGGGCCTTTAGGGAGGCCTGAAGTGTAAATAAGGTGGAGGGTGGGTAGAGTGTAATGTCACAGGACCAGTGTCCTTATATGAAGAAGAAGAGATGCCAGATCTCACGCAGTGTGCTTGAACATACAGTACACGTTTAAATTTTGATTTTTTTTTTTTTTTTTTTTTTTTTTTT
>PVKA01052714.1:0-11574 GCA_004027165.1 Ctenomys sociabilis
TTATTTGTATGTTATAACACATTAATACTTTCAGCAACTGCTAAAAGAAAGTAATGAATTTTTTTCCCCATCATTGGATCTCTGTGAACAGCTTGGTCTCTTGAGACTACAGTGTTAACCCAAGTTCGGAAATTCACTTTTCCTGATACATAATCCCCCCTCTTCTTTGAAAATGTACTATTAATGTAAAATAACACACCCACACACTCTCTCTCTCTCTCACTCTATGGAAAATTAGTTATTAAAAATGTCATTCACATAAAACTACTGAACAAATAATAAACATAATATTTTAAAACTTTGAATTTTGGTTGTGCTCTGAATAATGATTAATTGTATCAACTTGCCTAAGCTAAAGGATGTCCAGATAGCTTGTATATATTAGTTCTCAATGTGTCTTTGAGAGGATTTCTAGGAGGCAGTGGCAGTTGGGTAGGTAGACCTAGTAAGAAAAATCTCCCACCAATACGAGTCTGCATTGTTTAATCCTTTAGGGACCTGGCTACTAAAAATGTGGAGGAGGAGAGAATTTGTTCCCTGTGCTAGAGCTGGGACATTCCGTATCTCTCAACCTAGGATTTGTGCATTTTGGTTCTCAGCTTGTGGATGTTGAACAGAATTTATGCAATGGGCTTCTCTGGTTGTGCCATTATCATTTTTTTCGGCTGAAATGATACCAGTTCTGGAAGCTTCCTGGTCTTTGAGGTTGCTGAGGGAAGATCACGGGACTCCTTGCCTTTAAAGTAATGTGATGTCGTCCATAACGCAGCATCTGTTTTCATGGAAAGTCTAGTAGATCTATCTCTCTGGACAACCATGATTAATGCACTGCACTGTTTGAATGTGGCCTGGCAGGCTGAAGATGGCACTTGGGTTGAGACAGGAGGGCATGCAAAAACATGAGGCAGGCAGAAAGAGATTTCTGTACTCTTGCTAATGTGTATGTACACAACCGGCAGAATAAAGTCTTGATGGATATATAAATTTAAACTATCACAGCTTCTTGGAGGTTTTCATATAACACTAGATTTTTTTTTACAAATTTGTTCTACTTTTATCACAGATGAACTGTAAAGATATACAAAGTCATCGTGTCTTTAGAGATTACTATTTCCTTTAGATTGCTTCTTTTATAAAATTTTTTTTCTGCCATGACTTGATATTGTCTTTCACTACAGGTATGATTTTTTTTCATTTACTGTGTAACTTTAAAAAAAGTAAAGTACTGGATTTAAACTTTAGAATACAGCCTCTGGCACAAGTACAAATAAAATTACACAAGTTATTTTTGTCTGACTTGGCATACCTGTCAAGAACTGCAGCATCCAAGCCAGCAAGAAAGCTCAGCAGACTAAACACCTGTTTTGGGAAGTGTAGGAACCAAAGTTCGATGACTGGTCCCACATGCTGCGCTGAACTGGCCATGGAGTCTGGGTGTGGTGGCACATGCCTGTAATCAGAGCACTAGGGAGGCTGAAAACAGAGGATCACCAGAGGTCCAAGCTGCATAGTGAGAGCCTGTACCAAGTACATGAAATGGAAAAATAAAAGTTAAAAGAAAGAACTGTTGCATCTTTTCTGAGAAACAGGTATAACTGAATTAAAATAAACTAAAGTTTTATTACATTCAGTAATAATTGTAAAAGCCTCTACATAATGGAACACCAAACAAGGGTTCATATTTTGAATTTGAATTATCTACTGTTGGGTGGACCAGTTACCTCAGGGGACTAAAGTGCCAAGGTTCGATCCCTGGCACGCTCTGCTGGCCACGCCCTCAGGGCGTGCTGAGATGGTGATTGAGACGGGGCGTGCTGGTGCCCTCTTGCAATCCCAGAGCTTGGGAGGCTAAAACAGGAGGATCAGTGAGTCCTATACACATAGTACAGTGTAGTTCCTGTACTAAATACATTAAAAATGAATACATAAATAAATTATCCACTGCTGACTTTGTTTTGAAAGCAACTCATCTACAGTATGGAAAATAGTTGTAAAGAGAATCTCTATTTTCCGCTAAACCTAGAAGTTTATTTATATGAATTGCACCGTGGAAATATGGTATGTAAATACATTTATTAGATGATACTCAGGAATATCTTAACGAAATATACACTTAAAGGGATTATTACATTGAAGTATATACACAAGTTTTATGTAACTAAATTTTTATGAAGGAATAAAATATTTTCATGGTATAAATAAAAATACAGACTGGTTTCATTTTACAGTTTTCAAATTTAGATAAGTTTGCATATTTTTGCTAGTGTTGACTTTTGCTTTATGTTTGTGAACTGTAAGTTATTTTCACATATAATTTCATATACATTCAAGTCCTTTTTCAAATGATAGGCATATAGTGAAGTAGTATGTAAAGTTGTGCAACTTTGCTATGAAAAGTAGCAAGCTCTCGGTTCTTACCTTAATTAAGGAGGTTTGTGCTTCGACTCAGCTTTGAGCATCCTCGTCTTTTCTAGTTCGGCAAGCTGTCCTACATCTGGCACCTGCTTAGCAGACTGTAATTGACTCGAATGTCAGAGTCAAAACAAGTCAAAGTTTTAGAGTCTGGATTTATATCTCCATAACATGAAGCTGTAATTTAATAAATTTGATCAGTAACAAACTGTGTTTGATAATTGGGAGATTTAATGCCTTAACATATTCATAGAATTGCTTTTAAGCAGAAATTTTTTGATAAATAAATCAATATATTATTTATTAGATAATGAAGAAATTTGGAAAAGGAATTTTTATGGGGAAAAGCAAGTAAATATTAAACCTGTCTTTTAAGGAAAGTTGCATTTAAATAAAATTGACAATAATTTGGTCAAATTTATCTTTAGCAAATTTTCAATGAAATTTTATTTGTTGATCTCTTATGGACTTCTTGTCCTTAACATGTATTCACGTTATATAGATTCCAGATTTTTAGTTTTGTTTATTGCAATAGTTCTTTTGTGTACCTTGACTTTCTCTTCCAAATTTATTCTTTCAAAGCCTTGTGAAATATGATTCTGAGGGAAAGACTATAGGACTACGTGGTTGCGAGTTCTCTCTATTTCCCCTTAGTGTGTTGGAAAGATATAAGTAATAGCTTTAGAATAATCAATAACCCGATTAGAGAAAAGTTTGTGAGAACAAACATTGGTTATTTAGAAGTAAAATTTTCTGTTACATGGAAAAGCCATGACAATTTGAGATTCAGGGATCACCTTTACTGTAGTGAAAGAAAATAAAAGGAATCTGAAATGGTTTCTCAAGATGACCCTCAAAGCCTCATTCAGTTATTGCGGGCAGCCTCTAGAGTTTGTGATTGATTCGTGACCCCTTGCTGGGATCCGGGGTGTCAGTGCCTCACTCTCCTGAGGGGGGTAGCCCGTGTACAATGTATTAGAAGGAAAGAGGCTTCCCTTCACCTCTCTCACTTGTTGCTTTGCCGTCTTCTGCCACCGTGAGCTGTTGCCCCTCTGCCATGTACTTACCTGACTTGGAGCCAGACAATTAAGGAGAGAAACCCCCACAAGCTGTGAGCTACACGCACCTTTCCTCTTTTAACTTTTGGTTTTGGGTATTTTGTCTCAGCAGTGAGAGAAGTAACTAAGACATCATCTCTCAATTACTGAAAGGAGTCAACATAAGTATATGAAAGAAAATCTTACAGATATTCAAAGCTACAATCAGATTTAAGACAATTTGTAATTCCAGTACTGGAAATGAAATGTTTTATTATCTACAAAAGCAAATTTATCCCTATATTTGGGATTTGGGGGCATTAAAAGAGTTTTATCTTTTACTTAGCTTTTGGTACTTGTAACACACATTTGTAGCACACAGGTAAAATACATGTAAGTATTAAGTCATCTGTATTAGTCAGATGTTCATCTCTATGGCCAAAATTCCTTATTTATTTTAAGAAAAGAGACGTTTACCTTGGCTTATAGTTTTGGAGATTTATTTCATAGTCAACTGGATCCAAGGCAGGCACTTCATGACAGCAAAACACAGGGGAGCCACAGGAGCCCGGAAACAAAGCAGGGAACGGGAACCAGAGAGAGCCCACAGAGAGTTTGCCTTGACTCTCAGACATCCTCGAAGTGTGCTTCACTAAGCCCTGAGACAGCTATTGAGGCAGCAAAGGAGATGATCCAGCTGAAAAGTAATATATCATTGTCTCTCGTTAGTAAGAATGTATTATATCCTTAATCTTGCAAAGAAAATATATTTTAGGTGTTACAGCACAAAATAGTGACCATGTAAGGTTCATTTACTTATTCTACATCATATGCATATTTTAAAACAACATATGCACACTGAATATGTAAGCATATACAATTTTCTATTTATCATTGAAAATTCTAAACCAAAGGTGTAGGGATTTATCTCAGAGTTACAGCACTTGCCTAGAAAGCATGAGGCCCCAAGTCCAATTCCCAGCACCAAAAACCCAAAATTAATTAATTAAATAAAAAATAAATTCTAAAACAACGTTACTTTTTAGAAAATCTGACAAAGAATTATAATGATATCATGTTTAGATCCTAATAAGAGTAAACTGTAAGTCAAATGGAGAAATTTGAATTCTAGCTAGACATTCAGAAAACATTTTTAAGTTATGATGTGAAAACAGCAATCTAGTAATGTTTTTGTCAAATTTATAGATACAGTACTTCAATGATTTTTTTACATAATTTAGTTCAAGTCCATGAATAGTTTTTATGGACATAAACTGAATATTTTGCCCAAGAATCATTATATTTTTGGCCAGGGAGATGGTTCAGTGGACTAAGCACTTCCCTGGCAAGCGCAAAGGCCTGAGTTCAATCCCCAGTTCCACAAAAAAGAAAAAATAAAGAGCAGGACCTTTTTAATTTGGAAGATGAGAGTATTTTTATGAGGTTCTTAAAAGTTAATTATTAATGCTTTTTCATATTTGAAAATTAATCTATGGAAGTAAAAATGGGAAAGGGTTGACATATTGGAAATACAGAATACCTTGAATTAATGAAGATTCATAGCAATGCATAATTGGAGATACAGCAAACCTCTTAGTTGTCAAGAACAACTAAGTTTGTGAACTTTACACAACATGATTTATAATTAGTTATAGGCAGCAGTATTTTTTTTCAAATAATTTTATCTTAGCTATGAATTTGTATGGAGAAAAAGAGAATGTAATGTATGATATATATATATATATATATATATATATGGACATGGATAGACATAAATATATTTATACTACATGTCTGGAATTCTGTGATTGACTTAAAATAGACTGTAAGAGCCTTTAAAAGACTTATCTGTTCATTGTGTACTGACTGTATTTAAAGCACTGATAAATTGATGTTAATAAATTGTTATTCAGTTATTTGTAAAAGCAGTAGTTTAATTTTTGTTTCATTGTTGTTTTAGTGCTTTGTATGGCATTTTGTATGTGACTAAAGCAATTTGGCCTTTGGAAACAGCTATATTTATGTAGAAAAACTATTTCTAGAATCAGGTGTGACAAATACCATGATCTGACTACCAACTTTTATCATGGAACCCCTTTAGGATACTGTGGACTTGTGTAGGTCTGCTTTTTCCCAACAGAGATAAGGTTTCCTTCAAATTGATTGGTGCATACCAGGAAAATAACATGTCCACATTTGTGGAGAGTCAAGTCTACCCATACTTACATGATCAAAGCAGGGGTCATCATTAAAAAATGACTATGCTGAAAAAGTGCA
Organism: Ctenomys sociabilis; assembly: GCA_004027165.1. Lineage (NCBI taxonomy): Eukaryota > Metazoa > Chordata > Mammalia > Rodentia > Ctenomyidae > Ctenomys > Ctenomys sociabilis. The sequence goes on from PVKA01052714.1 coordinate 5,727, forward strand.
TAGCTATTATTGTCAATTCTGGAGGGCTACTCACATGAATGATAGAAGAATTTTTAAACAGCTAATCAATAGAAAAGATGAAAGTGTGTTGGACTCTTACCATGGCAAGAGGTATAGTGAATGAAATGTTAAAAGAGAAATCATGCTGTCAAGGTAAGAGGTTGTTTATGTTTTATTTGAAGGGATTGAAGATATAGAAAATGATCTCAGTAAATGTGGACATAGATACCTAAGAAATGTACTTCCCTGGCAGTCTCATTCTTTGTTAATCTTCCTGGAATTCCTGTATTGTAGCTAAATAGCACCTCTGAGTTTCCAAATACAAGGTAATTTCACTTAGGCTTGCTCAAAGACCCCTTCCTAATGGCAACAATATTTATTTTTACCCCAGGTTGTTTTGCTAAGTGTTGGATGATAGACAAGATTTCCATAAAATTGAATTATTTTTTCTGCTGAGGTTTTTAATCTTTTGGCTTCCAACAGATGATCACTACAAATTCCAGCAGAAGCACTCATTATTTTATCCAGATAGCTTGTTTTAGTCAGCTTATGTGGACTGAGACAACTGCAAAACACAGTTTATGGGAAGAAAGTCATTGCTTTTCATGGTCTCCTTGCTACTGACTCCAGGGCAGAATTTTCTAGTTCAAGAGAACTGCTTATCACCTATCTGCAAATGGAAGCACATAGGGAAAGAAAAAAGCCAGAGAAGAGATACAATCTTTAAAGCCAGATTCCAAGGGTACATCCTCCAAATAGATCCAACCTCCTAACAGGTCATTCAGCTGGGACTCATCAGGTCACCCAGTGATGACTCTGAGATCTTCAAAACATTAGTTTGTGAGAGACACCTCATCAATTTGAAAATAAAATGGTACTAATATGTAAACAAAGTGCAATGGAGATATAAAAAAGAAAAACAAACATGGAAAAATTGGTAAAATAAGAACTTTTGGAACAATTATGTTTTTTGTTTTCTAAAAAGATAATTTTCTTCATAAACAATACTTTCCTAAATCTCCCAAATGATATTAAGCTATATATTTAAGTTAAAATACTTCTCTGAAGAACTTTAGCCATAAATAAAGCTTCCTCAGGAGGAACTCTGATTCGCTTTCACCTTTCTTATCCCCCAGTGTGCAGACCTGGAACTGCTGCTGAGGCTTGTCCAAACTTGAGAGTTTAGGATGTGGAGTGGACTGCGGGATGCGGAAGAGCCATGTGATCTGTGGATGCAGCACGAGCAAGCCTGAGGCATTCCTGGAGCCATTTAATGAACTTAGCTGACTCTGGGCAGTCTGTAGGGCTCTCTCTCTGTGGTTACTATAAGCTTCAAAAATGCTAGAATGTAGGATCAAAAGGCAATCTCAGTCCTATAGAGCACCCAGAACAAATCCAGGAGACAAAGACATATAAGAACTTGGAAATAATACATGTGAAATCTCAAAAATGATAGTTTCTAAAGTAAAATAAAAACAAGTCCATCTGACTATAGAAGAAATAAAATCAGAAACAATCTTTCAGGTCCAAAAACAAAGGACAACAATCATGAATGAACTGCTCTGCACAGCTAAAGAAGACATAGATAAAAAAAATAGAGAATAGAAAAAACGATGGAAACATTGAATGAAAAATACAAGAAAGATACATAATCCTATGAGAGGCAAGATCTGCACAATGGTGGTTGGACAGGATATTATGTCGGCTTCTAGTACTATGGTCATCCACTAGGAAAATAATTATTGAATTTTTTATATAATTCAGGTATAAAAAATAAGATAAGCAGCTACTATCTTAATTTACTGATAAGAGACATCTGCTAAAATAATATCTGTAAATATAATATCATTTATGCACCTTGTATGATACCAAAACATTATGAAAACAGTTTGCAATGTATTAATTTATCGAATCTGTCTTGTTAAGGTGTCATAAAACTATCTGATTGATATTTGTACTCCAATAAAATAAAAAATAAATTAAAAAAATACAAGTAAGTAAGCAGCTACACTCTTACTGTACTGATAAGAGACATCTGCTAAAATATCTGTAAATACAATATCATGTATTCACCTTGCATGATACCAAACCATTATGAAAACAGTTTGATATTTGTACTTCAATAAAATAAAAAATAAAAATAAATAAAAAAATAAAATAAAAATAAAAATTCACTGTTAAAAAAAATACAAGAAAGAATTAGAAGGCATGGAACAGATTCAAGCAGATGTCTAGGAAATTAAAAATCCATAGAAAGCTGGCAAAGTTTGTTAATGAAACTGAAGATAGACCTCAGAGTGGTGCACTTAATGAACATGAAAGGAAAGATCTCTTAAAACTAACAAGGAACTAGAAAGTAACAATTCAGTAGCTACAAAGACAAGACAAAGAAAAATAAAGTAAAAATAATAGGCATCAGTGAAGCTATGGCAGATAGCACAAATGACATGGAAACACTATTTGCAGAAATATTAACAGAAAATTTTACAAACATGAGAAGAATCTGCCATACAGTAAGTGAGACATATAGAACTCCACACAGATATAATCACAATAAATCTACACCTAGACATATAATAATCAAGATCTTAGAAATTCAGCAAAAGAATAGAATATTAAAAGCTGCTAGAGAGAACAAACAGGTCATCTATATTGGAAAGCTCATCGAATTATAGCAGATTTCTCAGCACAAACCATCAAATCAAGAAGACCTTGGAGTGATGTATTTCAGGTACTAAAAGAACTTCCAACCCAAATTGGTTGGTGTATCATCCAAAACTATCTATCAAATTCAACGGCAAAGTAAGATGCTTCCATGACAAAGAACAAATGAAAATATTCGTGACCTCCAAACCAACCCTACAAAGAGTACTGGCATATATTCTGCAAAGAGAGAGAAGTGATCACAGCATCAAGAACAATGGAAAGGAGCAACACAACAAATCAAGTAACTAAAAAAGAGGAAAAAAACATAGAACCTACAACAGGAAAATAATGTGACAAGCGTAAGTTAATACATATCAATTATATCCACCCCTATAAATCACTCAGTTCACCAGTTGAAGGAAATAGACTGGCAGAATGGATTAAGAATCAAAATACAACAAGAAACACAGTTAACCCATAAAGAAATTCACAGGCAGAAAGTCAAAGGATGGGAAGCAATACTACAGGCTGCAGGACCTCAGAAAAAAAGTAGGGGTAGCAACCCTATACAAACAATCTGAACTTCAAATCAAAAGTGATCAAACAAGAAAAGAATGTCAGTATATACTGGTTAGGGGAATAATTCAAGAGGAAGATATAACAGACATAAATATGTACGCATCAAATTTGGTAGCACCCAACTATGTAAGACAAATCTTAAAGGACTTGAAAAATCTAATAATCAATATCACAATCTTAACAGAGGGGCTTAACACCCCCTTATCCCAAAAAGATAGGTCAAAGCAGACAAAAATTAGCAAAGAGGTAGCAGAACTGAACCAAACCTTTGAAGAAATGGACTTCCTGGACATATACAGAGTGTTCCACACCACAACTTCTGAATACACATTCTTTTCAGTTAAACATGATACATTTTCTAAAATGGACCGCATATTAATTCATAGATCATACTTAAGTATATACAAGAAAACCAAAATTATCCCACACATATTATCTGACCACAGTGCAATGAAACTGGAAATTAATGACAAACGACTACAAATCTCCTGTAAACATTAGGAAATTAACACACTCCTCAGCAACCAATAGATTATAGACAAAATTAGACAAGAAATTAAGCAACATCTACAATCCAATGAAAATTCAAGCACAACTTGTTAGAATTTGTGGGGTGCAATGAAAGCAGTTCTTAGAGGGAAATTAATAGCTGTGAGCTCACACATTAGGAAAACAGAATGACAAAAATAAGTACTATAATGCTGCCCCTGAAGCTTCAAGAAAAAGAAGACAAAACCAAGTCCAAAGCCCAGAGACAGGAGGAAATCATAAAGATTAGGGCAGAAATCAATGCAATTGAGACAAAGAAAAAACAATTAATGAATCAAGAGCTGGTTCTTTGAAAGTTGAAACAAAATTGATAAACCCCTAGCTAACATCATCCAAAAGAGGAAAGAAAAATACTCAAGTTCATGCAATAAGGAGAAAGAGAAATTGCTAGAGAACCAGTGGCAATTTGGAAGATTATCAATACCGACTTTAGAAATTCTTTACTCTCTCAAAATCAAAGACACAGAGAAATGCAAAAATTCCTAGACAGCTACAAATTACCAAAACTGAATCAAGAAGATACTAAGTACTCTGAATAACACAATATCAGCCAATAAAATGAAAATATAATTTAAAAAATACCAACATGGAAAAGCCAGGTCCTATTGGATTCACAGCTGAATTCGACAAGAAATTTAGAGATTTAATCCTAATATTCCTCAACTCTTCAATGAAGTTGAAAAGGAAGCAGTACTTCCTAAATCATTCCTGAGGCAAGTATTATACTGATACCAAAACCAGAGAGAGATTCAACCCAAAAAAGAGAATGACAGGCCAATCCTCCTCAAGAATATAGATGCAAAATTCTCAATAACATTTTAACAAACAGAATATAGCAAATGATCAAGAAGATTGCTCACCATGACCAGGTAGGATTCATCTTAGGGATGCAAGGATGGTTCAACATACACAAATCTATAAAACCACTTGATCATCTTAACTGATGCAGAAAAGGCTTTTGACAAAGTCTAACACTCATTCATAAATAAACTCTAACAAAAATTGAAATAGATGGCCTCTACCTCAATCTGGTAAAACCCATCTATGAAAATCCAACAGCCAACATAATTCTAAATGGGGAAAGACTTAGATCTTTTACTCTCAAATCAGATATGAGACAAGAATGTCCTCTATCACCACTCCTATTCAATGTAGTTGTGGAATCATTAGCTAGATCCAGTAGAAAACGGAGAGAAAAGGAATAAGAACAGGTAATGAAGTTAAACTGTCATTATTTGAAGATTATGGATACTCTGGAGACTCAAAAATCTCCACCAGGAAGCTCCTAGAATTAATAAGAAAATTAATTAGCATAGCAGATTACAAAGTCAATATTAAAAAATCAATAGCATTCCTCTAAACAAATAAACACACTGAGAGAGAAATTAGAGAAACAATACTCTTCAGAATAAAATCCAAAAAAAAGAAAAGAAAAAGAAAATCTAGGAATTAATTTAAATAGTGTAGCAAAAGATCTATGTAATCAAAATCACAGTACTCAGAAAAAAGATCTGAAGTGGATTTCAGAAAATAGATATTCTTTGCTCCTGGATATGAAGAATCAACATTGCGAAAATGGCCATACTCCCCAAACTGTGCAATGCAATCCCTATCAAGATTGCAGCATAACGGCTGGCAAAATCGCTCAGCAGAACAAGGGCCTGCTTGGGCAAGCCCCGGTACCACATGCTGTGCCGGCCCCACCTTTGGGCGCACTGAGCTGGCAGCGGAGTCCCGGCATGGTGGTGCATGCCTGTAACACCAGGACTTGGAAGGCTGGAAACATGAAGATTACTATGTGTCAGAGCTGCATATTGAGACCCTATATTGAATACATAAAATTAAAAAAAACATACCACCAACATACCTTACATATCTAGTGAAAACATTCCTAAAATTTATTTGGAACCAAAAAGTCCTAGAACAGCAAAACAGCAAAGGCAATATTGGGGCAACAAAGGCAAGGCAGCAGTCATTACAGTCCCTGATTTGAAATTATACTACAAAGCTTTGGTGACAAAATCAGTATGGTACTGGCAAAAAAAAAAAAAAAAAAAAAAAAAAAAAAAAAAAA
>PVKA01052715.1:0-11574 GCA_004027165.1 Ctenomys sociabilis
ATACATCTCCCCATATTCCCCATCAAGGAATTGGTCAAAAGACCTATGAGCTCTTCAATAGAAAGCATTAAATGGAACTCCAAATTCATTGATCCCCTTATATTAGCCATCCGCTTAGTACCCCCATCATCTCTCAAATAGTGTATAAGAATCTTTCACCTTAATCACATGTGGAAAAATAAATATTGAACTTGGCATGCCGATTTCATAAATAATCAAATTTTGACCACTTTTGCAGAGATGATGTTAAATTTTATGGAGATCCGTATTACAGGTGCAAGTAATAATTCTTGGTGTGTCTTATCAGCAGTGTCCTGTAAATATTATCAAGACCGAGCTTTTGACATTTGCCTTGCGCTGGGTTAACCTTGGTTTTGCCGATGCTTTTGTCCATCCGGGACACATGCATGTCCCATGCCACCAGTCCTACAGCATGTAGCTCAAGAGACCGCTTCACAATGGGTCATCTCCAGGTTGTACTGGATGGACAGTCATTTCTGCAGCCTACCCAGCTTGCAACATATATTTTCTTTAGGATGATGACATAAGGGAAAAATAGCTAAAACTACAAACAAACAAAAAATATTTGAACCTAGATGATCTGAGTCTGAATTCTGACCCTGCCTCCTAATGAAGGGTACCTATGAGCACACATTTTGTCCTCTTTCCCTGTTTCGTAGAGTGACATTCTTAGAATCGACTTCCCATAATTTCTCAAAAGGCTAATAACATTGTGCAGGAAACTGCACCGCCCTTGCCTCAGGGTGTGGCAAGGGGTGTGCATAATTTCAATATGATTTGTTTTCATTTTGAAAGATTTTTTACAGAACAAAAAATATACTTTTACAACAAATGTATTACATTGCATTTTTTCTAGTTTTGAATTATTTTATTAAGACCTTATCTCCCATATTAGATGCTAGTGTTGGTCTATTCAAAAATTACTTGTATCTAAAAGTAAATGTTTTTTAACCAATAATATGTGACAAAATAAAATATAAAAGTTCAATGTTCATTCTTGAGTAAGCACAAGGATATTTCTGAAATCAACATTCTCAACCCTTAAGACTAGTTAAATTTTTCTGTTTTCTGAACAATGCATCTTAAGTTAATCCTTCATTCTGAACTTTAAAATATGGAAAAACCTAACTTGATTAACAAATACATAAGTTTGTTTTTATAGCAAAATTCTATCACATCATCTTTTAATATCATCTTTTTAAACATTAGTCATCTTGCTTTCCAACAGATGACAAAATACATGCAGGAGCAAAACACAAAGACTTGTAAAACTCTCCTGTCTCATGTATTTAGAAAGCCATACTATTATGTCTATCAAAGGATCAACAATGAAGACAATCTCCAAACAATTGTTAAGAAAGTCTTCCAGATGATGGGGGGAATGGGTCAGTAGAATAAGCACTTCCCTGGCAAGCACAAGGTCCTGAGTTCAACCCCTGGTGCCACCAAAGAAAGAAAGAAAGAAAGAAAGAAAGAAAGAAAGAAAGAAAGAAAGAAAGAAAGAAAGAAAGAAAGAAAATGTTAAAAGGGTTTTGAAATTTTAAAACATGAGGGCACTAAGTAATTCTCTCAGAAAGATAGAGGTACAACAGTGAGTATCCAGAAGGATAAGAAAAAGTTATTTAGATTTGTCAAGTTCTTCTGCTATAAACATGCATGCTATTGCCTTGTAATGACAGTGTAGAGTGAGACATGCTACATGGCCTTTGTAACTGTTCATATGAAATATATTTGCACCAACTAAAATAGTTCACATCATCAGTTAACTAGGACTTGAATCAGTATTATCATGGATCAAGAGCATACACAGTAAGAGCACTGATTGAACAGTAGACCTGGCAGTGAAGATAATTACAGCTCTTCAGGTTAATAGACCTCAGAATATGAAGAAGAGAAGTGCAACATTTTAAAGAAGATAAACAGCAAAATTTGTGCATGCATATTAGTAATTTCACAAATTGGTTTTTCTATGAACCTGCCATTTTTATCATAGGAGAAAACTACCTCTGTTGACTGCTAAGACAAATCCCTTGTCTGAGTTTTCGAACTCAGAGTGAGAAGATTTAGCTAGATGTTGTCTTCAATTTATTTACTTCAACCATTATTGTAGTCATGTAATAAAATTGTTTTGATAGAACATTTTTTATCTAAGAAACCTTTTATTTACTTATCTGTTTGTATAAAACTTTATATTTGGACAAGTACATAGTTCTATGTTCATGTGCACCTGTTTCCCAAGTAATCTGATTTTTGAATCTAATGCTTTTAAGGAATACCATACTTAACCGGATAGTTAGCTTTTGCTTGTCTATATATCTTACAAATTTTTCGTTCCCATTCATTCTGAATTTAAATGTCAAAAAAGAAAGTTATCTTCTTAAACATTTATCCTTTTTTCATTCTTGTAAAGGACAAGGTAGTATTAGTAGGATATACCAAAAAATAAATTACAAACTGCAGAATCCTGGTTTTTGAGAAAGATACTTTGTGACATACAAATTTAAGAGGCATTTAACAAGAAGAATGTAACATTTTCTTCAGTTTATGGTTCAAAGAAGTTCATTTCACTCTAACTCATTTCCTAATAGCATTTCCTTTACAAAATAAAAAGGATATGAATGATCTCTCTGTCATTTTGAGATACGATTATCATCACCGCTTCTTATCAAATTCATATCCTAGGAAGTCTTTCCCCAGCATCTTGGCAGCATGTTGGAGCACCCACGCCCAGGAGAGAGCACACTTACCTCTCAGCGTGCGTGGGAAGGCAAGAGCCTGAGCTCCAGGGGGGATCAGCAGATGCAGATGACCCGGTCACACTGACTGTGTGTGCTCCACTGCTTTACAGAATCCTCCTTTCTCCTTTCCTTTGGCTTCAGCATCTAGCAATGACGCAAAGGAAAGTCTTTCTTGCCTATTTAACACTGGCCATTTCAACGTTGCTTGTGGCAGTACTTAGTGTGTACAAAGTCTCTGATGAATCTCTCAATTCTACACCTGAGGATAGGTGCATCATTCGTAACATGAGGACATTGTTTTAGTTTGGGGGAAGTAACAAGACACAAGGAGCCATTTTTCTTTTGTGTCCGGTTCCCTGTGTGTGTAATGCATCAGGGTAATCAAAACCTAATCATAGTTACTTTAAACAAATTTTCCAAAATATTAAAAGTTGTTCACGCAGAGGCTTTAACTCGGCTTTCCTCTGCCTTTCACTCTCCCAATTATTGTAACACTACTGTTGTGACTTTCGCACTTACAGACATGACTAATAGCTTTGTAGCATCTTCAGTTGTATTTTCCTGCCTTTTCAAAATTTGTATTAGCACTCTACATAAATTAACAATTATAATCTGTTAGCATGTGATAGGATGTTAAATATTTGCAGTGACTGACAATATGTATCAAGATAGTTCATCATAATACATAAGCTTGAAAATGACTGTCATTTAAAATACAACTGAATTATAAGGTTGTCTATTTCTTTTATCGTAGAACAAATGATGAAGAGAAAAAAAGAGGGATGCAGTAGTTCATACCCACTGTCCCCTTGACAGGATTAAATAACTCCTGGAGTGGCAATTAGACCTTGAGGGATTTGGTCTCTTCCTCTGTGGAACTCTGTGCTCTGCTTCTCTCTCCTATGCAGGGAGCAGCCTTGCTCCACCACATCTTTCATTATGAATAGTTTTGTTTTGGACCTACTGAAGCTGGATTAGAGCTATAAAACTTTGAACTAAATTACATTTTGAGTGGCTCTTATTTTGTACTGGTGTTGAGAATGCTGGGTAATACAAGGGGGAGAAGGAGGTAGGGAGAGGGGTAACAGGAGTAAAGAGCCTTAACGGGGTGGGAGGGTAGTGGAAAGGGAGAAGGAGACAAAGAAGGAGAGGAGGAGAGGGAGGGAGAGGCAGAAGGAAGGGGGAGGGAAGGGAGAGGGGAGGGATGGGAGAGGAGAGGGATGGGAGATATAAAAAGGGAGAAAGGGAGAGGGGGAGAGGGGGAGGGAGAAGGGAAGGGGAGGAGGAGAGGCAGAGACAGATTACAGATTCCTTTAAATGAAATTAGGGGAAAGATATACATTACCTGTATCAATTTTAAACATATTTTTTCTGTCTTTGGTAAAATTTTTGTATCTACGAATATATATTTTGCACTACCATTTTTTTTTGGTCAAACATTTTTAAATGGATTATGATAGAAAATGTTTTTGAAGCAAAATGTCCAATTAGAGTATGAACAGAGAAAAATTAAGGAACAACACATGCTTACTACTTGGCTTTGTAAGATTTCAAAATAAACTTATACTACAAATAAAAGCTTACTACTTACCCAAATTTGTTGTTTTCCTTTTTGTGGTTCTGGGGATTGAACTCAGGACACTGTGCTTTCCAAGCAATACCTAAATATTTTTGTTACAGCTTTTTGTTAAATCAAACACAATAACAGCCCACCAGAATTTTTTTGTTAACAAATGTGTCTGCCTGTAAAATATAATGAATATGACAACAAAATCCATAAAAATTAAGATGTTGAATGTGGCTAAGGGAAAATGAAGCACACAGTAATTCAGGATGTGTGGTTCAAAAGTCACATACAGTTTCCTGGTGAGTCAGACAGTCATAACGCACAGCGTTCAGCTAATCATAGACTCAGCCATAGGATAAGACACCAAAGCAAGCACGGGCAACAGCAGAAATGTCTCACTTAGTAGAAAACTAAAATTAGCAGCATCCTGTTATTTAGCTAAGAAAAATTTAGAGAAAGAAAAACTTCCAAAATTAATACTAAATGATTTGAGAATTGGAAAGTTATTACTGATTGCAAGGATTTGTATTTCTACCCATGCATCAATTTTATTATTTTAAGGAAAAAAAAAACTTGCTAAGACATTCTTATTGCTGTATCATATTTTACTCAAGATTAAGTTTCAGAATTTAAATTTATGGTGTGCATTTTAATACACAAACACATAATTCTATGTTTTAGACCAGTTATATCAGTTGGCTTTGAAGAATTTAAGTAGGGACTCTCTCTTATGTGATAGAACTAAGTTTTTACCACTAAATTCTGTTTTTCTTTTACTACAATAATAAATATGAATAGAAAATGACATGTTCATATCAAGTACTGTGTTTCCCTCTTAATGGAGTGACAAGATCTTAATGGAATGGTAAGATGACTATTTTTATATACATTAACATGAGAAGACTGAATTCAAATTAATACTTGTCTTTAATTTAGCACCTAGGCTACTTTCCCTTTATGAACAAAAGAATGAAACAGAATATTGCACATCAAAGTCAGGATTTTTAAGAAGCTGTTCCCAACCACCATAGTAAATAAAGTATATGAAAGAGTCTTCAGTAGTTGGGGAGATGGCTCAGTGGAATAATCCCTTCCCTGGCAAGTGAAAAAGCCTGAGTTCAATCCCTGGTTCTGCCAAAAATAAAGAAAGAGTCTTCAAATATTTATTAAAATTAAGGGATTATGATGTGACATTGTTGCCTATTCAGGTCATTTTAGGTAACAATATGTACTGTATTGTTCCTAAAATTAGAAGGAAGAATTTTAAAAGTGTTCTCCATAAAGACATGATCTTTTAGGCTATAAATAGGTTTAAGCTAATTCAAACATACACAATATACATATAAATATATGTGTGTTTCTAGGTTAAAACATTACATGTTACTTCATCAATATATTTCATGCTTCTATATATCATTTGAAGTAATTTCAAACACTCAGACAACAAAGAGATGATAAGTTAAGATGACTCATCCACATGGATGACACAGACAAAGGATCTACAGAATAAGGTACAGGATTACAAGATAAACCCTGAGGGGACTTCACTGACTTCATCAGAAACAAAAGCTACATGTGTTGGTATATAAGTCTTGCTCTATCTCAGTCTTAACCATCCAGCAGAAAAGTATAAAAATGAGGCATACAACACGGGGCCATAATAATAAGTTGAGCTCTAAATGGCTATGGTCAACAACTTCTTCAGATAACTCACTATTGTTGTGGAATGCTGGACTGCGTTGGATTGTAACATCGAGTGCAGGCACCTAAATTGGTTGAACGACAGTGGAGTGCCCATCTCTGACAGGCGTAGACAAAGGAAGGGGTATAGAAAGAAAGAATCATGATGTGTGTGTATGGACAGTACCATTGGGATAGATAATGCCGTGCTTCTACATAATTCTATGAGAGGCACTAATGGTGGTTGGACAGGATATTATGTCAGCTTCTAGTACTATGGACAACCACTAGGAAAATAACAAGGTAGGAAGTATTAATTATTGAATCTTTGATGTAATTCAGGTATAAAAATGAGATACATAAACAGCTACACTCTCTTAATTTACTGATAAGAGACACATGCTATAATAATGTCTGTAAGTATAATATTATGTATGCACCTTCTACAATACCAAAACATTATAAAAATAGTTTGCAATGTATTAATTTATCAAATCCATCTTGTCAAGGTATCTTAAAACTGTCTCATTGATACTTGTACTTCAATAAAATAAAAAAATAGTAATTCCCCTGACTGATAAAAAAAAGAACTCTATATAAGGTAAAATTAAAACCATAATAGCTTTGTTTTTAATTAAAAGTGGAATAACACATTTCTAATGAGTTTCTACTCTGATAAGAGTAACAATCGCTCTTATGGGATAAACTATTAGATTTCCAACTTGAACAACAGAGCACAAATTCAGTGTGAAAATATCATTGAATGTTGAGCTTTTACTTTTTTTGGCACCAAACTAACTAAAAATTATTCAATCTATTAATTTCGTTTTCTAAAATTACTTTTGGTTTCTAAATCTCTTTTATTCTATCCTCCTATTTGAACTTACTTATTTCAGAGAGTAAGATAACAAAACTTTCTTTGTGGATGTTGACTTTTACTAGTATTACCAAATTCACTGCAGTATTTCTGATTAAATGCATGATATGCATCTCCTCTTTGGATTCTTACATATAATACTTCTAATGATTAAATAGTTTCCTCATTAACTATTCTTTAAAAAATTTATGTATTTAGTACAGGGTCACATTGTGCAGCTCAGACTTGTAGTGCTGGTCCTGTTTTCAGCCTCCACAGAGATGGAGTTTCAGGCATGCAGCACCAAGCCTGGTCTCTGCGGCAGGCTCAGCACACCGGGTGAGGCCACCGCTTGCCAGGTATTGAACACCCATCCCTGTGCTTTCCTAAGGAGGTGCTCATTCCATTGAGCTATCTGGCTAGCCCTCCTCATTAATAACTACTTGTCTTACCATTTTTCTGTTAAAGAGTCATAATGTTACCTTTTAAAAATTAACTTCAAACATAAAGAAAGACTAACATAAGAGATAATTTCAACTGAATTCATGAGTTGGTAAGGAACATTTTTGAAAATGGGAGATTACAAAGAGTATACTATTATTACTATTACTATTATTATTATTCTTTTTTGAGACCTGAGTGGTGGTCCATAATCCCATCACCCAGGAAACTGATGCAGCAAGATTGCTGTGAGTTCAAGGCGAGCCTGTAGTACATAGAAAAAGTATATTCTGGAAGAAGCAAGAAAATGAGGAAAGAAATGGGACATGATATTTATATGTCTTTAAACACCAGATTACTGTGTTTAGCAGTGGAGAACAAGGTAAGTGGACAGATAAGTGACCCAAAATAGTATCTGAAGAAATGTAGGTAGAGATTAAAAGAAGAATCTAAATGAAAAATTCAAAAATTCTTATGAATTTGTGGTACACTGATGACATTTATGCCCCAAAATGATAGGATTCAATTGAAAACTTTAAAGTATGAGGATGGAAGCGAATGAACCACATGCTTTTTAATTCTTTCAAAAATACAGATAATTAAAACATTAACACAGAAAATTCACATGTAGTCATATTCACCATTTGAAAGTTATTTTCATCTCTCTCTCTGTCTCTGTGTGTCTCTCCTTTTTCTGTCCCTCTTCATCTACTCTATTTTCTTAATTTTTTAGAGTAAGTAACAGAATCATAATTTTACAACATGAAACAGACTTAAAAAGAAAATTTGGGCTCTGAGAATAAGTTTATATAGTAAAACACTAATTTTTGAAAGAACAGAAGCTTGGAAGATGAGCTGCTTGGGTCAGTAGACATCTTGGGCAGCAGAGCAAAGCACTGAAATCAGTGATACTTTTAAAGGTGCAGCCCTGAACGTTTCTAACACACTGACTGTCCTGCATGCCTGGATCCCTACTGAGATACCCTGGAGCTTAGATGCAGTATTGCCATGGACTCAGGGGCCACGCTTTCCTGGTTCCCAAAGAGCAGCAATGCCTACCGGGCAACTCTCAGCCTTGGAGCTGATGAAGTTGAATGTTGGTGAGTCATCCTATCTCCAGTGCCACCAAACCAAAGTCCAAGAGGTGACTGTGGCCTGGTGCCTCATTTTGTAGGGTATGACTAGTAAACTGAGAATCAGTATTGCACTGTTCTGACATTGAAAAAAATGTAAGAATGCTATGTCGTGACTTGTGAAAACACATAAAATTCAAATTATGTCCATGAAGATTTACTGGGACATGTTTACTCTATGCATTTACATATGATCTATGAATACTGTGCACTATAATGGAAAACTGGGTACTTCTAGCATGATGCTTTTCAAAAGACCTAAATTATGCTTGACTTCTTTTGAAAGAAAAATAAATTGTGGACACTTGCACAAAGTGGTGGAAAACCCTGTCTCCTTCAACATGAAGTGACAGGACTGAGGAGGTAGCTCAGCAGTTCAGTGCCTTCCTCAGCAATCACAAGTACTCGGGCTCTGTCCCTGGTGGCACATGCAGTGCCAGGCACACTGAGGCAGCCACCAAGAGTGGGCATGGTGGGGTACACCTGTAATCGTGTCCAAATGTAAATATTCCCTCTACTTTGTGATGCTGAGAGGTCACTGCCCTGCAGTGTCAGTGAAGTATTATAAGGTTCACCCATTATAAACTGTGAAAAAAAAACAAAAAAAAAGCCCTTCCCCTATTTTTGATTCTTTGCTCCCTAGGGAATCAAACGACTTAAGATTCCTGTCTTTTTTTTTTTTTTTTTTTTTTTTTTGGTGGAACTGGGGATCGAACTCAGGCCCTTGCCCTTTCCAGGGAAGCACTTATTCCACTGAGCCATCTCCCTGGCCCAAGATTCCTGTCTCATTAAGGCTATTTTCCCCAGGTGAGCTAGGAACATTCAGTTGGAAAAATGATGCAAAGTTCTTGAAAACCAAGTGCAGTTACCCTAATGTCAATGGACTATTTCATTCATTGCATTTTTTTTATTTATAAGAAACAGCTTGATAATGAAGCCGTTTCTTTACCTTGGTAGAGAAGGAATTGTCATCCTCCTAGATGTATTTGAGGATATTTGTAGGTACTTTCAATTTCTTTCTTAAAAGCTAACCATCAGTTATTGACATTTAATAGGTAGATAAGAGAGTTGTGAGTTAATTAAGAATGATGCATTATTTCTTTAAAAATTTCAGTGAAACATTTGTTGAAATAATACTGCCTTGGAGGATAAAAAGGAAAGAAAACATTTTATTGTCTGTCTTTCAAAGCACAGACAAAAAGAATTTGGTGCCAGTGTTGCTCAGAAGCACTGCACCGCAAGTAAAACAATGACAGGGAACCGTACGAGGCAAGTTTCCAGGACTCCCAGATGCTGCTTTTCCATTGCCATTGGTAAACAAGTTTCATGTTTTTGCTATTTCTTATACATTTAATATGGGTAAGAACTTGTATCTTCCTATCAAACAGAATGTTTAAATGGATGTTATCAGAAAAGTTATCACATTTTAATCTGACTGACCAAATGACACCAAAAAAACCTTTGGGTTTTACTCCTTTGTACATATACTTCTTGAGATGAACTGCTTTGCTTCAGGCAATGGTTAGGAGATAACTCACTCACGAGTTTAGCCTTCATAGATACATATAAAGCATAACTGTGTTAAATTGAAGTTACATACCACTTACCCTTGAAGTTGACCAGTTATTTTCCATTCTTCACAGAGGACCAATATAAGCACTCTTGATCCTAAAGACAAAAGGTAGATGATAAAAAAAAAAAACAAAAAAACTAGGATTCTTTGCTGAGTTGGTTAAACAAATACAGAATGCATTACTGGGTGCATAGAATTTTAGCATAGTTAGTAATTTACCTATTTTATAATGTAAAATATTACCCTAAGACTAAAGACACAAAGTAGGTTTTAGCTGTCTAATTTACAATTACTTATTTATCCTGCTTATACATATGACATATATTATGACTTAATTTTAAACAGCATTTTTCACTTTCTAAGCCTGTGAAAGCAAGTTGAATTCTTCCTGTGGTTAATTTTACCAAAAACAAAGCAGCAGTTCTTTGGGCAGAGACAGATTTTGGGAAAGTCTGACTGTGCATAAAAGAAAACTTTTGATTCATTTAGGAATCAGGGGGCTGACCCACCCCTGGGGCAGATGAGACTGCTTCCCATCAGAGCTCTTTCAACATATGCCTGAGTAACATTAACTTTTGGAAGGTAGCCAAGAAGACTGAGAATATTTTCAGTTAATTAAAATCCAATTAGAAAAATATATATATTATATATACACAAGAGAGTTAGAACAGTTCTCTTAGTTCATTGAGAATACAGGTTTGTACTAATATTGTTTAGACAAGATATCATGAAGACAACAATATGCAATGCATTAATTATTGTAACCAGCCTACTAACCTGTTTTGAAACTGTTATTGCTACATTATCTTTTTTCTCATTAAAACGAATAAAAATAAATTAAATTAAATTAAAAAAATGAAATCCTATTAGTATATGCTTTCTCACTGAAGGTAGGGGGTGGTCTGCTGTCACCTACCCATCATAAGAAGGCTTGGTGCCCCCAGACATGACTGGGTAGCCTCTAATCCCAATTATCCTGGCCTGCTTTCTGGATCTTGTGGCACCACACCTGTTTTAGAGAGAAATTTCTTCATAATTGCTGTGCAGTGTTGCACCCATTTGCCTGTCTTTCTGAATCTGTAATCCCTGCCTTAAGGGAGAAGTACAGTGTTTTTCACTCTGAATAATTTCCCAAGGTAAAATATGCATTTTCATGGGTCATCGAGATTTCAGTTTTCATTTGCTAGGCATGTGTTATAAACAGAAAATTGGCCTGTCCACATTTAATTTAAGTGGCTCATTGTTAGAGTTTCAGAGAACAAATGTGACAAATGTTTATACTTTCAATTGCCTTTATTCTGGCACATTGGGATTGCATCCCTGAATCTTCATTTTTAAAATATCATTGGGGTGGGGGTGGGCACTGGACTTCTGAAAGCTTACTTTAGGAACAGAAAGCAAAAGAGTCACTTGCAAGTTATTCAGCAGTTCTGGGAAATGACTTTCCAGGGTCCTTACAGAGTCTCTTTCCTGATGGAATGGCCTGTCAGAATTCCTATAATTCTCCTTTCCTATTGCTATTCCTTGAAATAGTTCTCTGGTAAAGTTGCCACAGTTTTACATAG